>JALBCR010001800.1:117500-222282 GCA_030710515.1 Abscondita cerata | reverse complement strand
GATGCCTCCATTGCTTTACCGAGGGTAGCGGAACCAACTCTACTGCGCTGTAGGTTTACTTAAATTACTCTCACCCTCCTTACCTATTTTCCTGAAGGTTAGCGTTTAAAGTCCGAAACGCACCTACATTCGCCTTTCCTCCAGAGTATGGCAGTCTCTCGCTTTTACGGAGAAAGCCAGTATTATTCCCCCCTTTTCCTCTTTCTGGTTAAGAAAGGGCCATTTTTCCATTTGAACTCCAGGATTTTGGATTTCAATTCGGGTCTTGACCACATCCAGATTTGGCGTTCCTGGTACCTTGGCCTCTTGGGAAGTTTTTTTGATTCGACTACAGTCAAATTTGTACTTTTCTATATGCTTCCAAAGTGCTTCACTGTCTTCACAAGCCATATCTTAGAGTGCTCGTTTGCGCAGTTAATACTTAGGACCCCTGCCGAGAACCAAGCATCTTCGAACTGCAGAGAATTTGCAATTCCTGCGGGAGTGGCGTCCACAGCAGTCGTTAGCTTCTCCTGGATCAGGTCTGATTGAGCCTGATTCAGTTGAACATCAGGATGGCGTCTGTCAATCACCGCGATATTGGTGTTCTTTAAAGCGCCACTGCAGGACACAGTCTGACTCTGTGGTCTCTTGGTCTTTTTTGATGCTTTTTTTTTAAGAATAGGGCGTTGAGGAGTCTGAGAAAGACTTTTTTGATAAACTAGTGGTTTCACCGTCCTCCCCCTTATCCTTCTCAGTCTTTCGGTTGTGTCTCAGTTTGGTTTCCGTCCACGTACCGTCTTTTTTCTTCGTTTCTCTCCTCAGCTTCTTCCGTTGAACCCCAGAAAGTCAGTTTTTGTTTTTGGGCAGGGCCTTGTTTTCTCCTGCCGTTAGTGTGTTGGAGCTGATCTGGCTGCGTCTGGCAACCAAGAGGTCGTTTCCATAGCACACACAGTTTCCATTGGTATAATAATATTTGTCTCGTTAATCTCCATTTTGGTTCCACGAGTGTTGGAGAAAGAAAGGTCGCCATTCCAGGAGCTCCAACTGACATGGAAGGCTATGTGTAGTGTATTTGTATATAAATAATGTAAACGTAATATTAACACTTTATTTGAGACTAGTAGAATTGCTAACACACGTACTCAAGAAGAAGTGCGTATGAATACATCCCATAATGCATTACTGAATGCAAAAAATAGATGCATTGTGTGTTGCCTAACAATTATACATAACACTATGTTACAATGAGAGGTCGCCCGGTTTCTCGAGTGGAACCAGTAGTACCTAATCTACTATTCAGTCACGCATCCCCTTAGCCTGGTCCGCCTACCGTGAGTTTAGCATTTATTATTGAGGTTATTTCCTTGCGATTCTAGCGGTAAGGTCCAGATCCCCGCCTTCTCGGCCCGTGAGACTTGTCCACCGTCAGCACGAGTCAGCGGTATAACAGTGGTTAACACTACTCAGAGCGCCCCACTAACGTCGTTAAATCTTGGTGCAAGCTCTTGCCAAAAGTTTGGTCCCCGGTCAATGCTTTCACGTACTACCAGTGAAGGTTTTCTGTCCCCAACGAGCATCTTTATCACACCCACTAACCTGGTAATCCTTTCCGGTCATCTCAACAGGCCATTCCTCTATCCGCCACCTCAGGACGCGCCCGATAGGAGTTACTGTCCCCCACAGAAAGCTTTTCTTTTACTCCAAGGAATTAAAATCAGACCATCTGGACGTTTACCGTTATCACGTAATAATCCCGATGGTTTCAAAATACAAAGGATTTCAGCTAAAGCCAAAGCTGACTTTAAAATATCATTAATGTTGAGAAAACCTACCATGACTTTTATTACAAGATAGACCTGATGACCAAGAGTATCAACTTTAGAACCACAATGACAAGTGTGTGGTTGGCAAATATTGGTTCCAAATCTTAAGGATGTGACAATTTGAAGAGTTTGTTTATCTAACAATGTTCCTAATTGAGAAGACGGGAGCGCTTTCAACCAAGCACCTGATTCTGGTTGGGCATTGGCAAGTAAGATAGCTTTATGTCGAGTGTCATATTCTGCTAACAAAGAAATAAATATAGTCTTGACACATGGAGTATCCCAACTACGTTGTAAACAAGACTATAATTATACATTTTACAACATCTTAATATCGCGTCCGAGTTTCAACCATTTTTTAAGAAATGTTTACTCCACACTGACTACCTTTGATCAGAATAATATGCTGAATGGATTATTTTGAATAAATGGAAATAATTATTAATTTATGTTTATAAGAATGGAATGATAAATTTATTAACAGTAATCGTCAAACGTTATTTCTTTCAACGATTTAACTGCAATATGTGAATTGGCTATTTTTTTGTTATACAGTTTCTTGAAGTATTACATAAAATAAAGTATATTAAAACCGGAACGTTTTTGAATTTCCTGTTAACACTCCCAGACAGCACAGGATGTCTTATGGATATCCATTTCAAATCCAAATTACGTCTGAAATATCTATGGACTTTATATAAATATCCAGAGTTGATATATGATGGACATATAAAAAAGTTTGATTATATTGAAATAAACTGTTGAATATGTATAAATTTACCAATGTGGGCAATAACATTGATTAGAATATTTCAATAAACGGCAATTTAATTGGTAACTTTTGTACGACTTCTAACGACGTATAAACCATCTGACAACGCTATTAACGTCGCAGGTATTTCCATAATTGATCTTGCACTTGCATTGTTTTGTTGTGGATGTGCAGAGAATATTTTATATTTAAAGTGTGTTAACGTATATGTATTGTAGCTGCTGTAGCTTGTAGTCGGTTTTGCCCTCGGGTAGCTTTTAGTCGAAGAATAGATTATTACGATCCCAATTAACAATTATTTATTATACGTAAATAAATTATAAATTAACAGTTCAAATGTTTTGTTTTTTATTTACATTCCGCACTAGGGCCTGTTTCCTTGAATGCGGCTTTCCTGGGCGGTGGAACGGCCAGTATGAGTTTCGGTTCGGGACAAGTTCTATACAGCTTAACCTTCCAGGTGGTTGGCTTTTTATAATTACTGAAACAGGGTTTAATTAAATTTCTCCGGGAGCAACGGTGGTTTAATGTTAACGCTGGAGATGCAAGTGCCGATAATGATTTTTATTTGGATACTGAATCCATGAGTTTATCGATTAAATTTTCAGCGCGTGTCTTTAGTGAGTTTAACTTTGCAGGATTGATAACACACTCCTGAATTACGCGATCGGTTTGTTTAGCGTAGGATGGGGCCTTTGTATGGCTACTACTACAGTTTGAAAAGTTGTGTAACCAGCGGATAATACGGAGGCAAAGTTCTTTCCGCTAGATAGAAACCTTATGAACGAAACTTGCGGTGAACGGTGCAGATATAGAATAGGGGATTACTAAACCACCACCCCCCCCCCCGCAGGATTCACACCCTACGTTACGGTCTTAGCAATGTAAAGACTGCTTTTCCGCTCAGCAGACGCCAAACGTAATCAGCACAGTCCTTTTATCTCACGGCCCTTTCGCTCAGTTGGCACTAAGCGTACTCGGCACGGTGCAAGAGAATAGGAACGGTGTACAAAGCCCTTTCGCTCAATTTTTACCAAGCGTACTTGGCACAATGTAATTGGGATCACAGGTCCTTCCGCGTGTACTTTAGCTCCACACGTATTCGACACAGTGATAGGTACACCAGGTTCAGTCCGCAGAACATGCGCTCTACGTTTAAAACCAGTGTTGGAGGTATAATACGTTTCGGTAACGGATTCGGATTACTAATAAATTTTATTGTAGCCCTGCAGACTCCAACGAACAAACTGCTGAAACTAAACTAAGCAAATTATTCCCAAATTCGGAAGACGGCACAAAAATGAAAAAATAAAAATTAACTCGGCAAACTGTAAAATAAAATCGGCAAAACTCTTAATAAAATCGTGGTCAGGTAAAACACTGGTACGGCTCGGCGAACGGTGAATCTCGGACAATCTGTAAGAACAGAGAGAACTGAGAGCTAAGCCAAGCGTTTTCTCGTATTTATACGCGTAGCTATCTCTCGGAATGCGTGACGTTGCGTACCTCAGCACGACCTATTGTTATCGCCTACATGCTTTCGGTTGATAATGACATTGTTGCTTTGCTTATGGGAATTCCTGTGTACAAATTTATAATTTTCATGCAAAAATTGTACAAAAATTTGCAAATAATTAAATTATTTTTACGGATTCTTACAAGCTTAAGAACAAGAAATGTACCAACTGTTAACCCGTTCGTCAACAAATTATATTAGAGTAAGTTATAGCCCTTATAAACAGTTATTTTTAACCTATAAGAGTGAGTTGACCTTGGCGTTTTGTATGCAAACTTTTTTGCACATTTTAAGGAAATTCCGAAACTACAAAAAAACTATGAAAGAGCAAAATCTGATTATTTAAATTGTTTGAAAACGGTTGTCATTCATCAACCATGTTCTTCGCTAGTACTTTTTCTTTACTAGTACCACTAGAGACACCGACAGACTACTTGGAGGTCCAATAACCCTGTGCGTCGTAAAAATCTACAAAGCCTAGTTCGTAGTGGGTGTGATACAGAGTTTTTGTTCTATAGGCAAGATGTAGGATGCGGAGCAGAGATATCCTCTCCTTTGGCACATGCCAAAGTCTGGCTGTCTTTGTATGAACTTTAAAAACTTCGAGTCCTGAATTTTTAGAAAATAAATTAGTTTCAACTCTGTTCTTGAAAACATTTTGTTTTTGCATGTTTAATTTGTCACCTTGACCGTCAAATTACGTTTTAGTTTGATTTAAAGTGCTCGCTTTTGCTTGAAATTTTTGTTTGCTTTTACTGGTTTATTTACGTTATTAGTGTGATTTGTTTTCCAATTTGTTTGAGAATATTCAGGAGACATATTTATTGATTGATTCCGTTGATCATTTTATTTGAACTTTGTTTAAGACGCGAAATTTTGCTTTTTTCTAAATAAAATTAGCACAAATTGTGCAATTCTTTCATAATTTTTTACTTTGGTCGTAGAATACCGGTAGCGGTAACAAAACCTTTTTTTTTACTGTATTCGTTTCGCCGTCAAGCCCTCCAAAGCTAAAGAAGTGCGCATATAGCGCGTTGTTGTTGTCGGAAAATTTTCAATGTATTCTTATTGAGGTGTATTTAAGTGAGTCGTTGACCTTGTTCGCTTTTCGCGGTTATTGTACGTAACTTTGAAATAACTGAGACTTGCGTCAGTGTCTCAGATTTGCTTTTAATAGCGGTTTTGTAAAGAATATTTCTGCTTTTGTTGGCATAAATTTGGTTTGTGCTTTTTTGTGACGATAAATTGGTAAATCTTTTTACAGGAATTATAGAAAAAACAATACACCAATTTAATAATTCATTGGCGAATGAGACTTGTAGCTGTTGTGTGGTGCATAAAAATACTAATAGTAAATTCATAATGTAACGTAACATTCAAATACTTTGATTTGTTTTCTATTTTAGAGTTAATAAAACAGGTTTTAAGGAAGATGAGTGTGCTCAAACTCTTACAGAAATTCAACAAGACCTGGAGGAGATAAAAAATGTCAAAATCCAAGTACTGGAGTAATTTTTTTTTAAGATTGGAGTATATTATGTACATACATATAAAATATTAGTTTCTGCATTATACTATTTTGTTTCGATATTTGCATTTTTATTATAAATGTAAAATGAGATGGAAAAGTTGATGTCCATACAATATCTATATATACATATATATATATATATATATATATATATATATATATATATATATATATATATATATATATTTAGCAACTTGCCGACAGGTATGTAAAAGCAGTTATAGTCGATTCTTCAATAATTATAGCCAACCTAACAGTTGGCAAGTATAAAAATTTCGAATCGCCTGCAGTAAAGTACGTAAGAGTTGTACAATAACAAAGAAACACTGAGAATCCCCGACAGCTGTTTCGTCCTTTTGGGACTCATCGGGAGTGAGAGAACTCAGTGTAAGTTCACTATTGTACAAACGCGCGCTGTCGACTATATGCCCTACTGGAGGGATCACAATATTTAAATGATAAGTTTTCGACGTCTAGTGTCGTTTCGTGAAAGCGTTCACGTACGAAAATGTTAGCAACTTTGCCGACAGGTATGTAAGCAGTTACATAGTCGATTCTTCAATAATTATAGCCAACCTAACAGTTGGCAAGTATAAAAATTTCGAATCGCCTGCAGTAAAGTACGCAGAGATTGTACAATAGCAAACAAACACTGAGAATCACCCGACAGCTGTTTCGTCCTTTTGGGACTCATCGGGGAGGAGAGAACTCGAGTGTAAGTTCACTATTGTACAAACGCGCGCTGTCGACTATATGCTAACATTTTCGTACGTGAACGCTTTTCACGAAACGACACTAGATGTCGAAAAACTTATCATTTAAATATTGTGATCCCTCCAGTAGGGCATATAGTCGACAGCGCAAGTTGCCAATAGTGAACTTTACACTCGAGTTCTCTACTCCCGATGATCCCAAAGGACAAAACAGCTGTGGTGATTCTCAGTGTTTGTTTGTTATTGTACTCTCTGCGTACTTTACTGCAGCGATTCGAAATTTTTATACTTGCCAACTGTTAGGTTGGCTATACTATTGAAGAATCATAACTGCTTTTAGCATACCTGTCGGCAAAGTTGCTAACATTTTACGTACGTGAACGCTTTTCACGAAACGACACTAGATGTCGAAAAACTTATCATTTATATATATATATATATATATATATATATATATATATATATATATATATATATATATATATATATATATATATATTATATATATATATATATATAGATATTCTTATTACATATTTGTATAGATGTCTATAAGATGTGTTAAAAGATACTATTTATGGATGTCAAAATTGTAAAATTTGGATTTGCTATGGACGTCTATAATACATTTACAGGATTAATGTAGACATCCATGAATATCCAAATTTCTATACTTGGATATCCACTGGATGTTCAGTGGATGCACTTATGCTGTGTGGGCTTCTACCAAAGGTTAATTAACTTCAATTTAATGTTCTTGTGTAATTAATGTGAATTGAACTTCAAATTTAATACTTTTCTGATTTAAAAGAAATGCTAGTCGTTACACTGATATAATAATTACTATTACGAATGTTATCGTTTTTCCTTCTTTATTAACGATCGCGAGTTCATTTAATCGCAGCCGGATTGTATTACACTATTAAGAGTTTATTTATTTTTGCACGTACAGTTCTGATAAACACACCAATTATATTACACGGTATAATTTAATATATCAACTCGCATTAACTGACAAATTACATCTAAACCAGAAAACTACAAGAATAGCTATAATTAGTGGTATAACTTTTTCTTTCCTTGAATCAATCAAAATTGTTGCCAGCGAGCTGCTAATTAAGACCCCGTGACCGCTTATAGAAGGTGTAACGAATGTGTGAATAAAGAAACTCTAGTTATAGTAGAAACGACGTTTCGCACCCCAGGTGGGTGCTTTTTAGGCTGCTATTTATTTAGAAATAAAAGGTAAGTTACAATAAGTAAACATCGTATAAATAAAAGGCCTCGTAAGATGTTAAGATTTTTGCCGTTAGTTGAATAGTATGACTATTATCATTATTTACTTAATTACTATGTTTTTAATTACTATTATTATTGTTTTTTATTATTATTGCTAGTTTTAATTTAATGTCTATTATATTTTAACTAGAACTGGAATTAGATTGCCCTTAAACCTTTATAGTCATACATATTTAAGTGTTTGGGTCTAGCTTTATTTCTATTAGTGATTATTAAAGACATTGTCGTAGACGTTGCAACTGCGCTTTTATTTGGGTTACTGGTTACATAACATACAATTAGAGTATCACTAAAAGGACCTAAAGTCTTCACTGGGGATGAATGTGTAACCATCCTCGATTACGTCTTTGTATTTGCATTTCTTCTTATTTACAGCATTCTATGCTATATCAATCCGTAACTGTAGGTTGCGATTTCCACGTGCGAGGGTGTCACTAGAGGTCGCATCCTACACAAGAGACTGGCCATCCTTCCAACGAATGAGGGTAATTCCATCCGGTTTTTTGCTGTGGTCTCGCGAGAATTCTTTACTGATTCTAAAACGGGTGATATTTCTGCGGAGGACAATACACGTCTAATCATTTCATTTAATTGGGCATGTCGAGATAGTCTGCGTGCGCTATTTGTACGATAAAGTCCATGTAGTCCCAAAGAATCGACATTATCCCCGCAAATGCATGTGTGGGGCTGGCAGATCTTACTTCCTAAACGCGATCACATCGAAATCCTAAAACTGTTATTACCTAAAAGCGTCCCAATGCATTTTGAGGGAACTGACGATAGCCATGCACTATACTAGGGGACACAGGATACTTTGTATATTGCTTGACATATATTGGAAGAGAAGTTTTAGTCACTGATTATTCTTTTGTTGTTGATTTTTTTAAATTAAACGAGTTTGACTGTGTGCGTGTTGAAACACTCCACTTTTCTAGAGCATGTATGATAGGGCAAATTAGCCACATCTGAGGTTGTGGGGTACATAAAGGCGACAAGGCTAAATGTCTTATTGACTGATGACAAAAAGGCAAGAGGGCACAAGTCACTAATTTTCCTTATTCCAATTCCTCCATTACGAATGGGAAGTGACGCTATTGACCAGGTTTGTTTATTCAAAGTAGTATTCATGAGGGTCTCAAAAGCTAATTCTATTCACGTCTAAAATTTTACCATTATTCTTACATGTTAGCTTCGACACCACCAGGCAATTTTTTAACAGTAAATGACCAATGTCATGCTCTAAAAGCTGAATTTGCTCAAAAAGCAAAGTCATTTCCATATATTTGGATTCCATGATACTTTCTCTAGCTTCTCTGTTAAAGACAAGCCCAAAAGAAAAATATTTTTTTAAATTTTGATTCCATGGAAAAGTCTGGAAGTTTTGTAAAATTATCGGATCCATTCCTGTGCAAAAAACAGCTCACACTTTGAGGAGTTAATTAGAAGTCCAAGAGACTGGCATTTTCAACTTGTCTGCTACAGAGTCGACATCTAAATATCTCATACTGATTCCAAACAATCAACTTTTGGCTAGATGGCTAGGGAGAAAGCTAAAGGTCCACAAGGATCCCCTTGTTGTGCACCTACTTAAGAGCATAGTACATAGTTTCTAAAAACAAAGACGATTGAATAGCATTGGCAGAGAAAGGGATACAAAGTTGGAGATTGCATTTTGATTTGGATTAGCATTTCGCCTCTTTGTACGGAATTAAAAGCGTTCTTGAATTCTAATTTCAGCAGCACTTTGTTGAAACAACTATGTTTCTTTACGAAACTTTTGTGATGGGTACAGCAGCTTCACACCCATCTTTGGAACCGAAACTGCAACTTGTTTTGGTCGAAGGCGTTCTCCCAAAATATCCTTGGCAGAGGCACACGCCAGTTTAGCTGCTAGTCTTCTAAAATTATTCCAAACTGCTATGGGCCTTATCACTCCAACTTTTTGTCTAAAGTTTTCAATGTCTTTTCGTAAAAATGGGTGTTAAGTCTTCCGGAATCTTTCCACTAAGCATGAGATTCATAAGAAATCTCAAAACCCATAAAAGTTGTTTAAGTTTTCTCCGTTGCTGTTTAAAAATATTTGACATTAGTATGACTTTGACAATTCTAATTGTTTAAGCTTTTAAATTTTAATTGTTTGTGCGTTTGTAAATAAATATCTGTAGATAAATTTTGACTGTGCGAGGAGTGTAATAAATAAGTGTCATTGATGGAAGTGCCCATGAAAACAAAGCCTATAATTGTACTTTAGGTAAAGTGCTCGGAATTGCTTCAAATTTTTACCAGTGATAGCCCTTGGGCTACTGATCATAAATATGCAATAAAATTTTGTCGCTCTCAAAAACTGAATTTTTTAATTAATAAATTTTGAAAAAATTTGCATTTTTGCACGTTTCAGACAATTATTTTTCAGTGAGAAAAATTTTGGAAAATTTTGGGGACAATTATATAAAATCAAATTGCATATCAAAATCGTCAGGGTCGTCTCCTTCTTCAGTCTCAATCGGTGGAACAGGCATGGCTGGGTCGTACAGGTCTCGGGCAAGCATGAAGAATAGAATCAGTGGGTCTTGATTCAAAGATTTGACCATCTTGAGGAAAATATACCGGGCGAGGTATCCTCCCAGGAAGGTCTTCTGCCGGTTAGCATAGGGGCTGCTCGCTTTGGCGTGTCGCCTAGAATAGTGGTGTTGGTTAGGTTAGGTTAGGTTAGGTTACCATGTGGACTCGATTGAGTTGGTGTGGACTCCGGTTTCGGGGTCCTTGAAATGGAGGGAGTGGTTCACCTGCAGGTTCGTGTAGTTGGAGTGGTCGGTGAGCCCGGAATACCCTTTCCAGCAATCGGATTAAATGGTGGTTCCCGGTTCTATGTATTTTTTCAATACATGCCAAAAGGGTGTCCGCAGTACGGTCGTTCACGACTTCCATAAACACCCTGCCTAACCCCCTTTCAATTCCCCCAAACACCCAAGCTCCGTCGACATTTCACACTTTTCTTTTTTGGTTGTTGGGGTGAACGGTGTTGGTTGGTAGGTTACAGTTATTACAATTTTCTTCTTAAAAAATTACATGTTTGCATGTGGTTTGAGGTAAACGGTGTTAGTTGGGAGGTGCGATCGGGGGTGAACGGTGTTGGTTGGTAGGTTACAGTTATTACAATTTTCTTCTTAAAAAATTTGTCGAATGTGATCCATTTCACAAGAAACACAACAAACTCACCTGCTCATTACTTTCTTTTTTACTCTACTTCCGCGCTCCCTCTTGTGTCACACCTCTGACGTATTTGGTTGGGTTAGAGTTAGGTTAGGTGGCCCAAAAGTTTTTGAAAAGTTTTTTCTCACTGAAAAATAAAAGTCTTAGAATTGTCTGAAACGTGCAAAAATGCAAAAAAAGCCGACTCAAAAATTTTCAAAATTTTTTCGAAAATTATTTTTAAAAAATTCAGTTTTTGAGAGCGACAAAATTTTATTTCATATTTATGATCAGTGGCATGTAGGCTACTTTTGGTAAAAATTTCAAAAAAATCCGAGCACTCTACCTAAAGTACAATTTTTCCAAACAAAGCGTTGTTGCGTAATATATTTCACTTCCAAGCGACATCGATTTCCAAAAGATAGTTCTGAAAATTTCCAGAAATGGATAGAACATGTAAATCATCCTCAGTATCAGTAAAGGTATAGTAAAAGATTTTCAATTAGTAGACTTTATTGAGAGCCCCATTCATGGAATAGCGATATACGTCAAAGAAAATACTCAATACGAAAATATACAAAAACTATAACTAATTTTATCATTTTAATTTTATTTTTTATAATATTCGTCTGATAACTAGGTGTACTGTTGGTTACCTACGTAGCAGGCGACGTTTCTCATTATTTTTTGTTTGATATATATTGTTTTACATTTATTAGTGCACTTTACAACATTCAATTAAAATTGCTTGTAAATAAATGTTTATAATTGGACGATAACAACATGTAAATTAAAATCGTATATTTGTAAATTGATAAAGTTGTAAATTTGGACGGTACGACATATTGTGCGATATTGTAAAATTGCGTGTATAATAATAACATGTATAGATGTAATTGTATAAATAAAATTGTAGACATCAACAGCGTATAAATTATCAAATTGACCTGACTAGTAGGGAGTCTTTTTCCGTGAGAATTTCTTCAACGACCCTCTGCACCTTCGCCATATATTTTTGTCTAGAATTATATGCTTCACAATGTTGTCTGGGGTGTATGATCTTAGTATTTCCCTTTTATCTTTCCGAAAAAAGTGTGCTCAGCATCATCTTCCTGTTCACAGTATTCGCATACTCAGGAGTCCATTTTTTTAAATACCATTTCAGTAGTTGCCAAGTTCACCGTGTTTCTTCTCGGTCCAAAGTTTTATGTTAGGGATGAGGCGGTATGTCTATTTGGCTTTGTCGCTTTCTTCCTAACTTTTCTGCCACCTCTTTATTGATCATATACGTTACGTTTCTTTCTTATTGACATTTCTATTTATAATGTTCGCTCGTTCGTCGGCTAGAATTTGGATAGGTATGGGGTTACCCAAAACCAGTACTGCATCGGTCGAGGTCGTTTTATAGCCATTTATGATACACAGTCCCAAAGTCGCTTTTGTATTTGTGTATATTTCAATTTGTTGATTTTTCTTCTTAATGCTTCATACCACCCGGTGAGGCGTACAGCATGACACTGTTAGCTACTGACGCTATTAATTTACTTTGGACGTCTTGGGACCACGGGTGCTTGGCATGAGTCTAGTTAAGGCTAATGACGCCTTCAATGCCTTTTGACCTGTTTCTTGTACGTGTTTGGTAAAGAGGACATTCCTTTATCTATGTATACCCCCAGGTATTTAACAGCTTGTGTGGTCTTAATACTATGTCCCTTCAGTGTGAAGACAATTTCTCTTAATCTCCTGCGGTACTCCGCATGTTATCGGCATCCACTCTTATCTAACTCCACCCCGGATGCGTAGTTGTCAATCATAGTGGTATTCTGACAAGATGTTTTGTATATAAGAGTCTATACCCAATTTTTTGGTGGCATAGAGTATAACCTCCCATAGCAGTGTATTAAAAGCATTCTTCACATTTAGAGTGATAAGGGCGCATAGTTTCCGGGTTCGCCGAGCCCCGCATGTTGCTTCTCTAGATTTTGATTGCCTAGCTGATAACCCGCCTTTTGTTGGTGTACTATCTACGAGTCTTTTTTTAATTATGTGCTCATATACTTTGGAAATGGTGTTTAGCAGACAGAATGGCCTGTATTCTATCAAGTTATCTCGCTTAGGTTTTTGTATGAAACCTAGACCTGCCTTCTTCCATTCTTTAGGGAAGGACTTCGTCTATACGAGGATGTTCATGATGTTGGTATACAATATCTCATTAGTTTTAATCAGAGCAATGTTTACTTCTGCTGGTATCCCGTCTGGTCTTCTCCTAAGGATAAGTTTGTGACTCTCTTTTCTCATCGTATTCGTTGTTTATGTGGGTTAGTGTACAAAGATGAAACTGGTCGCTGTATTAGTACATCGTGCCGTGCCATGGCTGAGCATCATTTCGGTACTGAACACAAAATAAATTTTGATTACCAAATCTTCTTTCTTTTTTAATACAAAATTCAGGAAGAGTATAGAAATCAGTAAGCATCCGAACAATTCTAATCGCAACCGTGGTTCATAATTTTCACCGTTGTGGATTTCCTTCGTGTTAATCCACCACCTCTTCTATTTCGAACCAATCAAGCGTCAAGGTTAACGACAAGTGACGCTTTTTCTTCTTTATATACGGAGGTATTTTAGTCTCGTATCTGACTTTGTTCACAAGTTAATTACCCGACTTTCAGTTGTCTACCTTGTACTTTCTTTTGTTTTCAGTTTCTTGCCCTGGTGAATTCCTTTATGATAGGTGGTGAAACATTGGCATCTACGGTTACCTTTTCGACATAGTACAATTCCGGAAGAAGTTTTTTTTTCTCAATAGTATCTACTCGTTTTTATTGGTAGTTCTTGCTTGGGTTAATCCATTGACAATTACTTATTAATTGTATCCAGATCTCCAAACGAAATTCTTAAAAATTCGACATCTTTACACTCTAACATGTTAAGAAAAAAAAATGTATCTGCTACTTTAGTGTAAACACTGACCAAAAAGAAAGAAAACCGGCGACTCATTAGACTTAATCCGAATATTCAAAATCTGCCCCTGACATATATGCATGTACTCTCAGTTGCATACCCGCAAGTGCATTTTATGCTAGAAAAATTAATTTTGGTTCCGGAGTCAAAGATTACCGTCTTAACGACCAAATTTTGAATTTTTTCATTTTTCAAAACGGATCTTACGCTCTTCACTGTTCTCAATACACTTTTCTTCCACTACATTAAACATTTTTTCTCTTTTGTTCAATCGCTTGCTTTTTTTCCAACACATTTCATTCTGTTACGGGTTTATTTACAAAAGTAAAATGTATGCCAAGAGCCTTCGTAAAAACGTGTGTCGTGTGTAGCACGCTACAACAAAAGTCGAACTTGCCGCGCATGTTGCTAATTTTATTAGTGGAAATAAAATTAACAAAAGTTTCGGGGGCGATCAACGGACATTTTCTACTTCCTTCTACATAGGTGTTTGGCTTGCATCCTGAAGTTAAAACTTTACACATAAATTATTATTATGTGTGTTTCAATAATTTCTAGTCAAATTGGTGTTTAAATTTAAATCCGGCCGCATTCATCCACGTGCGTTGACCTCATATTCTCATCGTGTATTACTCCTGGATAACTCCTGGGGTGCTGGAATGACTAATTAAGAACCTTTCCCTATAAACTTCGCGACTACCACGCGTTCGCATCCAATTAAGCTGCAACCAACCGGTGAACTCTACGGTCTACAGAGGTCGTTCATTCTGCATAATCTATATTTCGAGGGAATATATTTGCCATCCGTTCTTCGCTACATACCTCCCCTAAGGAAAATCTTGGGGTTACCTACCTTCTGAAGCTGTCGAATACTGTCGCTAACAGAAACTTTCATTCTCGAAACTACATACTACAGAATACAGCTAAGTCTTAATGTTTAAGTAACCTGTTCAATATTAATGCGTATAAAGCTCACGTACATGTGACATTAAACAGTTTCAATCTCTAGCATTTAAGCAAATTTTTATTTGAAGTAGACTCTATAAGTGATTGGGCGCTTTACATAAAGTAGTTGAAGCTAAAACAAAAGGCCTTTTGAGTTGGCGGGAGGTACATTACATTTTTAATCCGAGTTTAAGTTAGTATTAAGTCACTGTGTGTAAGTGACGTGTGTACGTCGAGTCTTCTTAGTAACCAATCCTTAATTGGAACGCTAACTTTAATTTGGGGTGTAACTAAAAAGCTTACTTAAAATTTGACACATTAATTGCGAGCTTTAATTATTGTTGTTGCTAACGCACGTAATCATATGCGACAGTATTCTATTTCTGTCACATTTTCCTAGTACTTTAAGTTTTATTTGCTATATTCAATTGTCTATTTGTCTCTCTGATTTGTGTTCGTTTTAGCGTATTAGACTTTTAGTAAAACCTGTTGAATTCCTGTTGGTCGGTTTTATTTCTTTCTATTACCCAGCAGGTGGTGTCTTGTTAGGCAGCAGTCTATTTCTTTATAGTTTTGTAAAGACCTCCCACTCACCGACTAAGCTTCAGGTGAATACTAACAAACTTAAAGACTACTGTAACTTATATACTAATACAAAGTTAGTGAAGCGATCAAGTGTACAAAGTTATGAAGGGAGACGTTACCGTAAACTAAGATTAGTCAGGCGTCTAATTAAGGGTTTCCACACATTGTTAATCTCTACGCTGGGTTGACTAAAGACATTCTTGTTGTTTTCTATAAACGCTGCTTCTTTAAATTTTCTCTTGTACCAGTGCTCTTCTCGGTGTATAATTCTTGTTCTTGATTTCTTCTTGTAGTCCTACCTCTGCATTACATAGTCTGTGAGCTCTGTCGACTAAAGATTTAATAATTCCTTTCTTTGTTGTTCCACTGTGATTGGAGTCGTAATTCAGATATTGGCCGGTATGTGTTGGCTTTCTGTAAACTGATGTCACAATATCCTCATTGTTTCTTTTTGCGAGGACGTCCAAGAATGGTAGTGAGTATTCCCTTTCTTTTTCCATGGTGAATTTGATGGATGGCTTAATGTTGTTCAGGTGGTGTAGAAAAAGGTCTAGCTGACGGTCGCTATGGTTCCAAATTATGAACGTATCGTCTACATATCTGAGCCATAATTTTGGTTTAAATCTCGCTTTTTCCAGCGCTTGGACCTCGAAATAGTTCATGTAGATGTTGGCGATTACCGGTGAGAGAGATCAATAACTAGCTCTCGTTATGGACCCACATACCAACTAGCCAAGTTCTTACTTCTAATTCTAAGACCACTTCAAGATGGCAGCCCATCGTTTGTGAAGGATTTCAGACATTTCGTAGAGATTCTTGAGTCTATAGAACTACGAAAACGAGATCGTTTTGTCAGCTTCGATGTAGAAAGCCTCTACTCTAATGTTCCGGTTGAAGAATCTTTAGAAATTATTTAGAAGAAGTTGCTAGAGAACTTTGCTGCCGGTTAAGGGAATAATGGAAATGCTACAATGCTGCCTCAGGAACTCATATTTCCAATTAAAGGACGAATTCTTTGCACAAGACGACGGTTTTCCTATGGGTTCATCTTTCTCACCGGTAATCGCCAACATCTACATGAACTGGTTCAAGGTCCAAGCAGTGGAAAAAGCGAGATTTAAACCAAAATTATGGCTCAGATATGTAGACGATACGTTCATAATTTGGAACCATAGCGACCGTCAGCTAGACCTTTTCTACACCACCTGAACAACATTAAGCCATCCATCAAATTCACCATGGAGAAAGAAAGGGAATACTCACTACCATTCTTGGACGTCCTCGCAAAAAGAAACAATGAGGATATTGTGACATCAGTTTACAGAAAGCCAACTCATACCGGCCAATATCTGAATTACGACTCCAATCATAGTGGAACAACAAAGAAAATTAAATCTTTTGTCGACAGAGCTCACAGACTATGTAATACAGAGGTAGAACTACAAAAAGAAATCAAGAACATCAGAAGAGACCTTAAACAAAATGGTTACCCGAAACGAGTGGTAGAAACTTCTCTACAACTCTCTAAGAACCAACCAGCCATGACCGAAGAGAAACCCAAAACCTACTCAGCATTCCATATGTCAAAGGATTATCTGAGAAAATAAAACGGATAGGAAGAAATTATGACATTAACACGGTATTCAGATCATCAAGAACTATTGGTAGCATGATCTCCAAAACTAGACCAGACAACAGTCGTGACTCCAAGAATTGCATCTACGAAGTCCCATGTGAATGCGGCCAGTCATACGTAGGGGAAACTAAAAAACCCTTAGATATCAGGTTGAAGGAACATAAAACTCATACGCAGAGAGGAGAGACTTTGAAATCCGGCATTGCCCAACACTCCTGGGAAAAACATCACAAAATGAAATGGTCGGGGGCAAGAATTATACGCCGAGAAGAGCACTGGTACAAGAGAAAATTTAAAGAAGCTGCGTTTATAAAAAAAACAAGAATGTAGTCAAGCCAGCGTAGACATTAACAATGTGTGGAAACCCTTAATTAGACGCCTGACTAATCTTAGTTTACGGTAACGTTCCCGTTCATTAACTTTGTACACTTGATCGCTTCACTAACTTTGTATTAGTATATAAGTTACAGTAGTCTTTAAGTTTGTTAGTATTCACCTGAAGACGATTGCAGATTTAATAGCAATTGAAACGTTGTGTTTATTCTATTAAAATAAAATATAGACAATGGAAGTCCAGAATAGTGTTATTATATCAATTTTATATTTATGAATGCTACAGATAATAACTTAAACTACTTAATATTATTTTAATTAAATAACCAAACAGATTTATTTATACAACACAAATCAAATTCTTTCATAAATAAAATGTAGACCGATTTTTAGAAATTTCAATCATTTTAATTCTACGTTTGATTTAAATAGAAACATTTATAATATAAATTTTTATAACCATAACTAATAAACACAAAAGATTTTTTTTATTATTTAAAATAATTCATTTAGGGCAATACATACTAGTTGATGCAGTAGCACACAACAATTAATTCAACACTTTTGTATGTAAATTAAAAACACAATATTCATTGCTAATACAATTATTTCTAAAATTATCAAACAGTTTAAATTTTTTAAATTTATTTCTTGCATTAATGTTTGATTACTTTTATTAAATATTTTTCTGTAATAAAAGCAATCGTTGCTAGGAACACACCAACAATCCAAAACACAAAAGGAGAGATTAAGTGTTCCAAATCAAGAGCAATAGTTTCACGAAAATCTTTCACCAATCCCTTTCTTGTAGGTATGGTATATTGTCGCTTAAAATCTATTCTCTTTATAAGAAAGTCATGTATACCGGCTTCAAATAGTTTTGACATCAAACAAAACACAGTGTCAGCAAAATACCATTGGTGTGGCGATAATAGCACTTCTTTGTACGAGCCGGTAATAGAATTGTCGACAAATTTAAAGATTTTTGACTTGTAAATTAGTTGAAAAAATTTGGAAACGTCATTTAAAAACAAGTACGTCGCATTATTAAGATGTAAATCTGCTAAACGTTGATGTTCACAGACTACTAACTTGTTTCGAATTTTAGTGTAAAGTTCTTCGGAAACGCTTTCATTGAGGAAATATAAGTTATATAATAATTTTGAAATAAGTATAGAGTGGTTGCTAATTGCCAATTCTTCCAGAGTGGTGATTGGTCTTTCATACTGAGTAGTAGTTAAAATGTTGATTAAGTTAGACGTAAAGGCCGTTTGGATATGAATGGAGTAGATAACGTAGCAAATAAAAGAAATTTTAGACTTAAAGCAGCAGGCGGTTTTTTAAAGAACCAAACAGTGTCAACGAAAACAAGGTGATGAGTGCCGAAGAAATACTGGCACTGCGAGACGTTAGTTTTAACAAAAACCACCAAATTATTGATGTTACAAAATAAGATGTTAGTATTGCAAGCCAAACATTAATTTTAAATATTATTTTTAAAACTTCAATTGATTGCAATTTTCTTGGGGCTGGCACCAGCCATGTAAAATCATCATAGTAGACAATAGGAGTATTATATGTCGCTGGGAGGTCTTTGAATGGATAAACAATCAAATAAAATTTATCATTATTATTTGTCTTAGTTAAAGTCGCGTTTAAATGTAATGTTAGTATACGAAAAATTACATTACTAATCTCTGTATTGAATACTAATAAATTTTTCGTGGCTCCCTCAAGAAAAAATTCACAATTTGTAAACTTTCTTAACAATTTTGGAAATTGGATACGTATTTGGGATGTACATTCTTGATCGTGTACTATAATTGCTTCTTTGCCACAGCGATTGTCTGTTGCTTGTGGATTACTGGTGTAAACATGTATATTGTAGTCATGTCGGTTTCTGGTATATGAAATTATTACTACGTTTACAGTTCCCAAAGCCCATAACACTTGATACATGATATTGATATTTTGGGCTGTAGTAACAAAAATATATGTAGATCTCATAGAATGAAAGTTTTGCAACAACACACTTTTTTTAAAATACAGGAAATATTTGGCTAGATTATTATAACTCGCATGTATGATGATAATGGGTTTGTAATTTAAGTAATTTGTAAATCTTGTAATATTTTTCATTAAATTTACGATTACGTAAGGATGATTAGTTCCTTCTACAAAACTTGCGTTGTTGTCATTTGTTTTTAGAAATAATAAGGTTTCTTCTTGTTTAAAATTATTTTGAATGATGTTATCAACACATACTTTTAAATGGTCCTCAGCAATTGATACACGCACAATAAACAATACACTTATTGCAATTAATTTGTACATATTGTTAAAACTAGTATTTATCTATTAAAGGCAACTCTACTTACTAGAGTGTTATAAAGTTCTACTACAAAATTGACAAAACGAAAATGGAATTGTTGTTATATAGTATAAAATACTAATAAATAATGCAAATAAGCAACCCTAACGCTACGTATTCGGTCAAAAAACATAATTTTATGTTTATTTAACCTATTTACTCCAAACAGGTCGTTAACGACTCAAGGCTATTTTAGAATTTTTTGAACAAAATGACAACCACGAATATTCATTACATATCAAAAACGTATTATAGTTATAGTAGAAATTAAATATATATCTATATATTCTTATAGTTTCATCCCAGTAGCGGTTCCAACTCTTTAGAATCAATCCAAGACGTTATAATGTCCAAATTAACCCATAATCGTAAATAATTAGTCCAGTGCAGGTGGTTCGGATAGAATTTAAGCAACGTTGCCTGACTTAGTGATTTTTTAGTGCCCCTCCTCAACGAAGAACAATAATTTAAAAATAAACTAATTATCCTTGTTCCATTGTAAATAAGACTTCCATCTATGTAATCCATTAGCAGCTACAAAACTCACATCCGGCACCAAAACCTAGAAATAAGTAGCCTTAATAATAGAAATAGTGGAAGAAGATCTAGAAATAGAAAAAATAAGGATACAAGCAGGAAGAATTGCAGTAAGATATGAAGAAAAAATGGGAAGTAGGAAGGAAAATGAAATACTATATGAATGTTGGAAAGAGATCGAGGCACAGAAGGTAAAATATGGGGAAGAAGAAAGAAGAAAATACTATGAAAGAGTGGGATACGCGAGAGAAGAGATAAAGAGATTAAGAGAGGGAGGGAGAAAGATGGAAGAGGAAATAATTGCAAGAGATAAAGATACTCAGAAGCAGGAAAGAAGGGCAAAAATAAAGGAAGGAAAATATAACGAGAAATACAAAAAATAATGACAGACAAGACACCAAAGTACATAACAGAGGGAAAAGAAATGAATGAAATAAGAATGATTGCAAGGTTCGGAATGAAGAAAATAAAAATAAATATTGGATGAGTGATGAGGAGGGATTATGCAGGTTGTGTGGGGATGAATGGGAAAATATAATATATATGAAAGAGGGATGCAGGGAAACAAGACACGAGGAAAAGGAATGGAAGTTACTACTAGGAGAGAAAGGGGAAGGAAAACAATAGATGAGGAAAGTGTTGGAGAGGAGAAAAGTGATGGAGGAGAGGAAAAGAAAAATACTGAAAGCTTAGAGAAGAGAGGGATGGGAGGTTGAAGAGGGAAAAAGGAATTAGTTATTCAAAGAGGTGGACTTTAGGATTAGATAATAAAAGACCAGGATACCTAATAATTCAAACAGGAAATAGAGCATTGAAACTGAAGGAAAAGATGGAAAACAGAAAAGAGAATAAAATGCTGTACATATGTTAGAAAGAGATAGAAGAACAAAAAGTGAAATAAGGTAAAGAAGATAGGAAAGCATATTATCAAAGAGGAGGATACGCAAGAAAAAAATAAAAAAAGCTATGAGGTGAAGAAAGAAAGATGAAAGAAGAAATAATAAAAAAAGACAAACATAACCAGGTGCAGGAGAGAAGAACGAAGATTAGACAAGGAAGATATAACGACAAATACAAAGATTTAATAATGGATGGAATCAAATATGGATAAAAAGAAAATGATTTTTAACGTTTTTTTAGTTAGGGGAGGGTGGGCCACAGTGAGACAAAAAAATGTTTTTAATTTTTATTTAATAGCCAAATCTGATAAATCAAAAACCGAGCATTGCTAATGAAACTTCAACATATTGCAAAAGTAATCCTATATGCAAATTAGAAAAAACATACAAAATAAGTATTAAAATTAACAAACAAAAAAAGTTACAACTGTTTCATTGTGGCCCACTGATGGGCCACAATAAAACAGCCAGTAGGCTACAATGAAACAACATATTTTTCTTAACGCATGTTTAATAATGTAAAATCTAGTTCAAATTTAAAGGATGACTGAAGCCTTTTTGTTTTCCCAAACAAGTGGGTACTGGTAGGATCATTTTTATGTCATCTATTGACACTGATGCCACGTCCGGAACAGCAGGAAACACAAAGTGGCGTTCACCTTTTAAACTCTTTCTTAGGAAATTAATTTTTATATCGTTTTCAAGATCTTTCTCTTTAGCAACTTGTCCTATATAAAACACTGCTGTTTTTGTTTTGAAGTGCACTAGCACGAAATCACCAGGTATGGGTTCCCTATCCAATTCCTCAAATCCAGAATAATCCAATGCCGGTGGCCATTCTATGTCCTCATCCGAATCCTCCTCCATAGGGTTTGAAGCGGTAACTTCATCTTCAGACGATGATACATCACTTATTATTGGTTTCTTTTTACGTAAAAGTGAACTTTTCTTTAAGGAAATTTTGCGTTGCTTTTCAGTTTCTTTTGCTTCATAGAAGCTTTTTTCCGGGGTGTCCGTTGCAATGCAACTGCGACCTTTGGTACGTAGTTTTTTAGACTTCCTTGCCCCCGCTTTTGGAAACCCTTTGTACTGTTCTGGAGAAATAAACGAAGTGCTTGGTTTTGTACTAGTTCCTGAACTAGAAGTATGAGCAACATTTTGTGTTGGCGATTCTTCCTCGTTAAGTAGAGTTAGTTCTATTGCTGTTTGTGGAATTTCTTTTGGAGGTGTCCTTAATTCTTCCTCTCTCACTGTATTGTCAGTTCCTATATGTTCTGTTTCCATCACTTCACCAGCTTCGGCGGGAAAGTCACGATCAGTTACGTAGCTAACTAGGAAATCGTCATCTAAAAAACATTACGGTCGAACGGGTAAATGCCCGTTTTCTTGAATCCCGATATGATATTCGCAGGAGTCATAGCTCTTTGATGGGCTACGCCTACACAGCTGGCAACTTCATAGATAGTCATTGGAGTCCCGGGATTATGAAGCAACCAAGAGTCGACTGCTGCGTTATAATGAGACTTGAACGAATAAAATACAGAGACGTCAAGAGGCTGTAACTTATTGCTACAATGAGGTGGTAAGGTGACAATAGTGACTCCACTGTCTTTAGCTAAGTTCAAAGTTTTGATTGTCAAATGACTTTCATGGTTGTCATATATAAGGACACTTGGATTATCCTTTGATGAATTGCTATTACTTATGAAATGTCTCATAACTGAGGGAAACAGCTCATTAGTCATCCACCCACTTGTGGAGACTAGTCCTAGAGTTCCTGGGGAGATCCATTAATCATGTGCGTTTTAAAGTGTTTGCGGGGAAAATCATAGCTGGAGGCAAACTGTTTCCACTTGCACTAATTATGCAGCATGTTGTGACAAGTGTTCCACGTTCACCGCTTGTTTTTGACCTCTCGGTGCCAATATTTTTTGGGTTTTTGTACCGTGGTTGTTGCCGTTTCGTCGAGATTGAATATACGACACCCATCGGCAAATTTGTCAGAACGTCTGTAGATCTCTGCTAAGTTGTCAAAAAATTTAGCTCTAGATATACTGCATCCTTCTGGTTGACGAATGCTAATCTGTGGATGACGTTTCAAGAATCCCTGCATCCAGTCAACACCTGCTTTCTTTTTATCTTCCCAATTGTCTGGTGTTTTAATGTTATTAATTTTTGCCATTTCGTATGCCAGTTCTCGAAAGTCTTTGGTTGATTTTCCGTAACACATTTTTGAGCAGGTTATCATATATTCCTTTAAAGATGTTTCTTGTTCGTGTGAAAATACCAGGCGACATTGATAGTTCGGCGTCATACGAATAGGTAAATTTGGGTTCTCGCGTGCTTTTTAACATATCTAAAGAGCGTCTGATACTTAACGTGATATTGTAAAGCAGCTTCTCTAAGTGAAACTTTACGTCCATTTATATCACCTTTCAAAACTGCTTCAACAGCCTATTTAATTGAGTCTTGTAAAAACGTTCCCTTATCGGTCTTCCTCTTTCGTCCCCTTGACATTATTCTGCCTAAAGCAAGAGATAATATAGTATAACACATAATAAATTTAGTTCAGCATTTAAAAAGCAGACGTTATTGCAGACAATTGTTTAAATTACATATGGGCCACAATGAGACATGTTTCATTGTGGCCCATTTATTTTGTCTCAAGTTGGCCCAAAGCACATGCCGAATAGATCTTATAGTTTAAATAAAAACTAATTGAATCAGAGCAAATCCCTCTATAGCATAGTGTAGCTTAATGGTTATGCTAATTAACAGGAAAAAAATACTTACTAATTTTAGCGTTCCTTAACCTTAAATTCACAGTGGAATGTATGCAAAATATTTACTTTCGGTAGCCGCGAAACGATACGCCACTAATGCGTCCAAACGAACAACTGAAATAAATTTCTACCAGTATGAAAATGTGTAGGCGTAACTATTCCTTCGTTGTATAGATGGCAGCACAGATCCGATTATATTTGAAAGAGAAAAATTGAATGTCTCACTGTAGCCCATGTTTCATTGTGGCCCACCCTCCCCCTAAATTTCGTAATTAGTTTTAAGTTTAAAAAGTTTGTGAAATAACCGAATCACTTTGTTATTTTAAAAAGACAAATAAATTTGATTTGAATAGAAATTGCAATTTAATAATAATGCCAAGGTCATTGAGATTATGAGGTCATAAAAGCATCAAAAGACCTTAAGTCCAGGGTGAAAACAATCCGCGAGTGTGTGGCGTAACTAGATTGGATCATTTTAATGTTGCCCGGGGCGGAATCTTTATTTGAAGCCCTTCTGCCCTATTTAGGTACTTGAAATCCTCGTTTTGATGAATGTTCTAAAACTGGAACAGGTTGCCTCAAAACTTGCGCAGTTCGATCTTTGCTGACCTCTAACACTTGACTGGGCTACTGACGGTACAGGTGAATGCCGTTGAGGAGTTAATAATTCTTTGATTCTGTCTTGTATGCTGGTTGCTGTAGTCCCTCATTTTACTCAGTTGAGTCTTCACTTTACTGTCAGCAACTTCCAAGCAATTTATTGTTTTGCCAACTTCTGTGCTTTCTTCAGCTTGTCCATTGGGTTGACTGTTACCAGTGCGCTTTCAACGCCTTCATTCACAGCTGTTCGATTTAGTCTTCTTGTTCTAGGCGTCTTCAATTAGTTTATCTCGGTGGAACTTCCAAAAAATTGTAGAAATCGACAGTAAACTACCAGCTACCTGCTAACTACAAATTAGAAACTCCAGTTAAAAGTTGAACTGAGGTTAAAATCAAAGCACGACTGTGTCCAACTAACTGCTTCAATATCGTGTAACAATTAACAATTAATGGATACTTAATTATTTTAACTAACAATAATTTATATTTTTGACAAGCAAGCTTAAGGCTAACTAGACTACAGTATTTACTAGACTACAAACTACTGTGGATTCTACAGTAACTGAAATTTGTCTCAGAAGGTACAAATCTACAATTAATTTTTTTTGGAAAATTTGTCATCGTAAATTTCTTATTAGTTTCTTATTCTATATCGATTCTTCTGCCGGAATACTTTATACTGTAGTGTATAGTGAAGATTATAACTACCTCTTGATATGACAATGATTTTCCTTAAAAAGTTTTGAGGTGTGAAGGTCATAAACCAAGAACTCAACTCAAGAAAACCCAAAGGAAAATGGGTTGTAAGATTTGATAAGAAACAAGAAACTGAGGCTTAAGGAAACTAAATTTTAGATATGGTAAAAAACAAAAGAAAGTTTAGAGATTTTAAATAAAGTCTTTAATTCTTTAAATTTTGGTCAAAGTAAGGAGTAATACAACCTTTATCCAAAAACTTAACTCAATTTTCTCAATTGATAATTATAACTTCATCTGTTGGCACACTATACAGGTTTATACTGATCTTCTGGGTCACCATTGCACTTACATCACAACACAAGAATGAAAAATAATGCAATATACCATACAAATAATTAATTAGTTTATATTCCGGGGTTTTTCGATTTTGGTGAAAATGAGTCAAGCCCAAGGGTACGTGGAGAGCATGGAAAGAACTGGAAAACAAAAGGAATGAGGGTGAGATTCATACAACTTTGTCTTGTTATGAGAGATTTGCTTTAGAAATTTTTAACATCCTTAAACTCAAATTTTTTGGAAAATTATTATTAACTGTTTCTTTAACCGAAGAACTTTAGATGTTGGCGAAAGTAACATGTGAAGATTGTAAACCAACAACTCGTTTAAGAAACCCAAAAGAAAATTAGAAGAACTATGTTGAGGAGTTTTTAAAAGAGAAGAAAATAAATTCTTAGACCCATACGTCTTCATATCAGATTTGTTGCAAAAGGTTTTAAGGTTGTTTAATTCCGTGTGAGAATTAAAAATGTTTAGGTTTTAAATTGTGGCTATATCTTTATAGCGTTCATTAGTTCGTCTAAAGTAGAAGGTGGAGGTTGTAAATCAAGAAGTAAACGTCCGAGTCTATAATTTTGTTTGTACGTTCAATTGTTTGCAAACTCAAAATGTTCTTAAAAAATTTTACCTCTTCAATAATTGAGTACTGAGTCATACGTAGTTTGATTTCACATAAATCTTCTTCAAATGGTTTTGAAGTATAACATATGGTCTTTAAATCTGTCTACGATCTGAGAACTCAAAATTTCTTTTGAAAACTTTTATTTGTTATTTCTAGTTTCATCTTTTTGGAATTAACTAGTTCTTGTTACTGTTCAAATTGCTCGAACTCGAACGTAGGTCGCAAGCCTTCTAAGTAACATTTGTCGTAAATTGCACGTTACGACGAAAATCGAATTTGTCGCGCACGCTACGCTTTTTTCTATTGGTGGATCGATTATTCACAAAATTTATCGAGCGGACATCTTGTGATTTTTCTTCTTTTTAGTGTTTTTGGCGTGATTCGTGAAGCTAAAAATTTACAGGTAAAATATTAATGTGACTTCCAAGTTAAATTGGTGTGTAAATATAAATCCGACCGCATTCGCCGTAAGTGACTTTTTTTCTATTTCTTTTGTTTGTCTTGTGGTTGTATTATTTTTAACTACGGCGTACGCTTTAGCACGTGTCTTGACCTAATACTCTACTCGTGTATTACCATCTGGATAATTTCTGAGGGGTGCTGGAACGATGAGTTAAGAATCCTTCGCTATAAAAACGTGACGACTACCACGGTTTCGCCTACATCAAAGCTGCCAACGGCCGTTGAACTCAACCAGCTGAGGGTCGTTTACGCTGCGTGCCTGCTACTTCGAAGGAGCATATCTGCTTTTCGAGCTTTGTTGTTTAGTTCTCCTAAGGGTAATCCTGTGACTACCGATCTTCTAATAGCTGTCAACTACTGTCGTTAGCAAGAACCTTTCCTATTGGAACTGCATGTCTCAGTACACAGCTAAGTTTATTTCACTCTGCATGCGTATGGAGCTCACGTACATGTGACATTAAACGGTTTGAATCCCTAGTATATAAGCAAATTTTTATTTGGGGTAGACTCCATCCACCGACGTTCGGTTTTGTTTTCACTAGCTCCATAAGTGCTTGGGCGCTTTAGATAAAGTGGGTGAAGCTAAAACAAAAGGATTTTTGGGTTGTCGGGAGCTACTTACCGTGCTAGTCCAAGTTTAAGTTTTGTTTTTAAGTCACCGTGTGTAAGTAACGTGTGTACGTTGAGTTTCCTTAATCACCAATCTTCAATTAGAACGCTAACTTTAATTTGGGGTGTAACAAACAAAAGCTTAACTAAATTTAGATATATTGATTGCGAGCTTTAATTAATTTGTTGTTGCCCGTAAGTCTTATGCGACAGAATCTCTTACTTCTCACATATTCTCCTAGTATTTTAAGTTGTATTTGCTATATTTACATGTCTATTTGTTTCTCTGATTTGTATTTGTTTTAGCGTAGTAGATCTTAAGTAAAACCCATTGAATTCCTGTGGGTCGGTTTTATTTTTTTTTATTACCCAGAAAGTGGCTCTTTGTTAGGCAGCAGTTTATTTCTTTCAGTTTTTTTAAGGATTTCCCCAACTCACCGACTAAGCCGGACACTGTTGTGCTAACTCTTACAAATACGGGATCTTCCATGAATTTAGTGCGCTATTTTGAGCCAAATAGTATTGTTCCTTTTTTTTCTAGGTTGTATCGCTAGAGCCGTCACTCTCTTTTATTTTTTTTTATTATTTGTGAACTACAACCCTTACATTCTTTTGTAGGGCTATTTTAATTTTGGTCAGAAAAGCGGGTACAGACTGTAAACCTTCTTAACAGTTGCTTTAAGGTCCTATGAAAGTGTTTCTCTAAAATTTTTCTGAAATGTTGCTTGACCTTTTTAGTCTGTTTTGTGACCAACTCAGTTGTAGACTTATGACTCAATTTATCAGCAATCAGATTTCAAATTGAATCAGATGAATAACTAGAATCTAGACTCGATGTATTATCGTAACGGTCTGCACCGTTATAAAGTAAAGAGATTTGTGGGAAAATTAAGTAATTTGAGAATTAATAGCGTACAATTAAAATGTCAGACTCGGAAAGCTCGGTGTCGGATAGCAAGAAAAGAAGGACGGAGGAGGATGTGTATAGTATATTTAGAAAAAGTAAAAAATTGTCACGGTCGCCAGAAAAAGATATACGTTTAGAGAAAGAAAAACAAAAGAAACTGGAGGAGAAAAAGACGGAAGAAATTGAAACAATAAGTTGGATTAAGGAAATGCGGAAGGAAATAAGAGAAATTAAAATTAATCAAGGAAAGGAAAGTGACGAATTAAGAGAAGTGAGACAGGAGCTGAAGAAGTTGAATGAAAAACTACAAGAGAAATCTAAGATAGAGTGGATAAGATAGAGAAAAGAGTGGAGGTTTTAGAAAAAGTAAACGAAGAAAAAAATGTAATAGTGAAAGAAGTGAAAGTAAGAGGAGACAAAAAAAATGCAGAAACAAGTAGAAAAATTGATAAAAGAAAAGATGGGAGTGGAAGTAAAAACGGAAGAAGCGGTAGAAATAAAAAAATGTGTTATATCAGTTAAAATGAGTAATATGGATGATAAAATAGAAGTATTAATGAATAAACGAAAATTGATAGGAACTAAAATTTACGTGGATGAAGATATGACATTAAAGGAAAGAGAGATACAAATGAGAATATGAAAGGAGACAAAAATGTTGCAGCAAGAAGGAAAGAGAGTCAAAATAAGATTTGGAAAGATATGGGTGGAAGGAAAAGAAAGAAGATGGATAGAAGCAGAGAGGAAGATAAAAAAAAAGATATCAAGAAAATAGGAGATGGGAAAAGCCGGAAGGAAAGCGGATGGGAAAAGTGGGGAAAGTTTATTACAAAAGAAAAGAAATAATAGAATAGTTTTTTGAAATGTAGCAGAGATTCAAATTAAAGAGGCACAATTTTGGAAATATATTAAGGGGTTTAACATGGTACGGCTGGTAAAGATATAGATGAAGAAAGATGAATGAAAAGAATAGAAAGAGCGAATGCCGGAGGAGTTTGTTTGGGAAATCCAATACGCGGAAAGAACAAAAAAGAGAGAGAGGGCAAAGGAAAGAATAATAATAGGAGTTAGAAAAAGTGGAAGAAAGAATCAGAGGTGAAGCTTAGAGGAGCAATAAAAACTAGAATAAAGACAGAAAATCGTAAGAGGTTTGAGATAATTACGATATATGGAAATGGGACATACAAAGAAAATAATAGAAAAGTCATTAGAAGAAAAGGAGGAGGAGAAAATAATTATAAGAGGAGATTTTAACGCAAGAACAAAAGAAGAGGGGGAATAATGATAGAAGGAAAAGTGAAAAAAAGAAGTTCGATGGATAAAAAAGTAAATAAACAGGAAAAAATATTGATAGAATTATGCGAAGAACAAGGATGGACTATAATAATTGGTAATCTGGAGGAAGGAGGGAACGGCGAGTACACATATATAGGAAAAAGAGGAGAATCAGTCATAAACTACGTAATAATAAATAAAGAAAGTAAATTGGAGATAGAACAGCTGAGGATAGGAGAAGAGGAAGAATCCGATCATCAACTGTTAGAGGTGATAATCATGGATGAATGGGAAGAAGGAGAAATAAACAATAATAGAGAGTGGGGAGAAAAAAAATGTAGACAAGGGAAAATATAGAGAGGTACAGGGAGAAGATGGAGAAGCAGTAAGAGATGTCTTATGAGGTTGAGGAAGAAATAAATAGGATTGTGAAGAAAATGGATAATGCAACGGAAAAGAAAAAGTATAAGAAAAGAGCACATATATTAGAAAACAGCAAAGAATAGTAGAATGGTGATTGCAAAAAAGAAAAAAGAGATGAAAAGAGGAAGAAAAAATAAAGAAAAGAGAAGATAGAGTTAGAAGAATACAAAAATCTAAAAAAAGTTTTTAAGAAGGATGTGAACAGAAAAAGAGAGCTACAAAAGGAGTTAGAGGAAAAGATAAAAAAAGTAAAAGTATGGAAGTTTATTAGCAGAAGGAGGAAAAAGTTTAAAAGTCAGGAAAAAGAAGAAAAATCAAGATGTAAGGGTATAAAAAAGGAGGAGTTGGAGCAAGCAATAAAGAAGGTGAAAATAGGTAAAGCCGAATGTACTGATGGAACTCAAGAAAGTATAAGGAAGTTGTTTCAAAAGATATGGAATGGAGGAGAAGTTCCTGAAAAATAGAAATAGGCAATAATATATCCAATATATAAAGAAGGGAATAAAAAGCAAAATTTGAAAACTACAGGGGGATAAGTCTCACAAATGTGGGGTAGAAAATATATAGAGAAATATTAAGAAGCAGATTGGAGAAGGAAATAGAAGAGAGGAAGTTAATACCAGATTGGCAGGCAGGCTTTTGTAAAGACAGGGGTACAATAGACAATATTTATATCTTGAAGCACATGATCAATAAAAGGAAATGACGCAGAAAAAATGTATGCCTTATTTTTAGATATTAAAGCAGCGTTTGACAATGTGGATAGAGAGCTGTTGTGGAAAGTGATAAAGCAGAAGGGAGTAAGCGAAAATTTGGTAGCAGGGATAGAAGAACAGTATTAAGAAACAAGATGTGGAACAAGAGTAGAGGGGACGATAAAAAGAGAGTTTTGGGTAACTATATTAGTAATATATATATATTAGTAATTTAGAAGAGGTGATAAAAAATAGCAAACAGAAGGAATAGTGATAGGAAGAAAAAAAGTGTGGGTGTTGGCGTACGCGGATAATGTGGTTATAATTTCTAAAAATCAGATGGGAATGAGAGGCATGATAGAGGTAGTGAAAAATATTTAGAAAAGAAAAAGCTTGAAGCAAATATGAAAAAAACTAAAATAATGGTGTCTAAAAAGAAAAATAGAGAGGAATAAAAGAGAGATGGTTATGGGGACAAGAAGATATATATATATATATATATATATATAGTAGACAAATACAAGTATCTTGAGTATAACTTTAGTTATAATAATAAGGATAAGGGCATATAAGGAAATTAGAACAGAAAGGGAACAAGATATTAAGTCAGGTATGGGGGATAAGCAAAAGGGTTTTTGGAAAAGATGTTGAAAAAAGAAGATGGTTGTTTGAAAAGTTGGTAAGAAATGTAGTATTGTATGGGGCGGAAATATGGGGATGGAAAAATAGAAAAGCTGGAGAAAATACAATTAAAATATTGAAATGGACGTTAGGATTGGGAAAAGAAACACCAGGATATATAATGGAAGAAGAACTAAAAATAGATAACATTAGGATTTGGACAGCAAAATTAGCAGTGAGATTTGAAGAAAGGATAAGAGACAGGGATGGAAATGAGATACTAAAGAAATGTTGGAAAGAAGTGGAGAAATATGTAAACAAATACGGTGAAGAGGACAGGGAACATTATTATGAAAGGGTAGGGTACTCAAGAGAGGAGATAAACAGAAACAGAAAGGAGGGAAGAAGAATGGAAAAGGAAGTGATAAGTATAGATAAAGATGTACAGATACAAGAAGGGAGTGCCAAGATAGAAGGGGAAAATACAATGTAAAGTACAGGGAGTTAAGTACGGAAGAAATACCAGGATATCTGAGCGGGAAAAGAAGTATAAAAGAAAAAGAATCATAGCGAGGTTTAGATGCGGGAATGAGAAACGAGAGAATATGTACTTGGGGAATGAGGAGAGAATATGTAGGATGTGTGGCAAAGGGTGGAAAAATATCAAACATTTAAATGAAAATTGTGGGGAACTGCGGTTCAAAGAGAGAGAGGGAAGGATACTACTAGGAGAGAATGGACAGGGAATAGAATGGATTAAAGAAATGATAAAGAAAAGAGAAGAAAATGGGAGAAAATTAAATATCTAGAAATTGCAGACATAATAAAAATTCACTTACAATAGACCAGGCATATAATTGTACAAAAAGAAGACAAACAAACTAAAAAATAATGAGAGGAAGAAGGTTTTTGTATTATAAACACCAGTACGTGGCTAAATTGCGCTTTACCAACTGGTATCTTTCAAAAAACTACAAAATTACTTAAAGAGGATTATTATTTTTACTTCACACGGAACATGTTACAAAGATCTACATTTACGAGTTACGACGTAAACGGTGGGAGTGTATATGCAATCGACGCTGCTAGACCTCCTAGACCGATACGAGTACTCTTTTCTTTTGGGCGATTGAAACCTGACTGGGTTATCCAAATAATGGCCCGATATGCCTATTTCGCTTCGTATCCAAGGATCTTCTCCTACCCTTAAAATCAACGTTAAGTCTATAAGCAAAACTAAATCTGCTTAGTACTACTAACCACAACAAAAAATTTGGTATGTTTTCCTTCCACAAGTAGTTCAGAATAAGGACCATTAATGGCACAAAACTTATACTCGTTATAAACGAGAAACAAACAGCTCGCAGTTGCAAAGAGCTTAACAACTTTATCTCAGTTTCGTCTTGCAACGACTGAAAATAATTTGGTCAACAATTTTTATTTTAATGTACAAACTTGCCATGAGGTACTCCTCGAGCCAATCTATTGCATAACCAGAACTTTTTACAAAGAACATCCACATTCTCATAATGTAAAAGTAAGTCCATTGAAAACCTACTTCCTAAGAAAAGTTCAAAAAACATTTTTGATAGTGGAAGTTTTAAAACTTACTCTTTGGACGTATAGTTTTAGCGGTGTGTGGTGGCATGTTCTTCTGTGGAAAATGAGATGGCACAGTATGAACGAGAACGTTAAGAAGAAGAAGCTGGGCACAATCGTCGCTTCCTTGCAGTCGATTTTCAGTAACTGGTAGGTACTTTTGAGAAATGCGTAATTCAACTCCAGACATTTGCCTAGAAGTTTCCAAAACATTTTTTTTTATTTTGTACATAAAATTTTGACATTGAGTGACATTTTGCAAAAACAAACTTAAGCCCTAAATTAACCTAAAACTTACGAAGCATCTGTCATCTAAACAAGCTTGTCGTTTCTTCAATGATGATGTACATTAAGAGTCAACAATATTTGTTTACTTATAAATTATCAAATTATTTCATATGCCAAAAACTACAAAAACTTAACAAAAATAATTTTCTTTCTTTTTCTCAACATTTATTCCAGCACTTTATTGATGCATCCTTCCCCTTCGTTTCTTCTCCCACAATCACTTCCTCTCACTTACCTGTTGTCATTTTTTTTGTTTTCAGTTCTAAAACTTGCCACTATTCTTCATCCTTCAAAATTCAATATTTCGGTCTTCCTTCTACAATTTCTTTATATTTCTCATTATATCTCCTGTTTTCAACCTGCACTCATTTTTTGACCTTTTGCAAATTATCATCACTTCTAGCTATTCTTTTCCCATACTCTTTTCTTTGTTTCTCTCTACCTCCACTCTGGTAAAACCTCATCTTTTAAAATATAATATTCTACATTCATACTTTATTTTTGTTCCAACTTCTCTCTAACATTCGTATAGAATCACATGGTTCTCTCTCTTATTAATTCTTTTCTTCATATGTCACCGCCCCCTCCCACATTTTATGCTATATTATACACCACGATGTTTTCTGCTTCGTTCTTATTATTGAATCTTAAGTCATACCCTAGATATTTTACCTATCTATCAAGACCTTTTTTCCGCAAACCAATTTTTTTTCTCCTACTTTTTTTAATAGCTTGATAAGAATTCAAAGATACTAAATAGTGTATAAATGTCACTGGGTTGCTTACAAATTATTAATTATAATTATTAATGAGAATGGAATCATATCAAAAATGCATTATGTATGAATCTGGTTTTCTGTAGTTTTTGGGCAGATTTTGGGAGGTTGGAAGACGCGAATATTAAATTTAAGATACGTAGACGACACCACCCTGCTAACGAAAACTGAGAAGGATCTTAAGACACTGCTTGAAAAAGTAAACGAGAAGAGCGAGAGATTCGTTTTACACGTGCACATCAAGAAAACCAAAATAATGACTAAATGTTAAGATAGTAGCAAATGGGGGAGGAAATAGAGGTTTACCTTTCTAGGGTCTGTAATTGTACCTCTAAAATAAAAAAAATAATCACAATGGGACGTATTGCAATGGTTGGTATGAATATAGAAAAACAAGGACATCAGCGTTGCTACCAAATTTAGAGTAGTAATTGTAATTGTCTTAGAAATAGCTGGCAAAATTGACAGAAGGAGGATAGACGCATTTGAGCTTTAGTGTTGGAAATGACTGGTAAGAATCACCAACCAAGAGAGTATTAGACTGAACCACTGGAACTGAAAGTCGCCAAGCAAAAGTTATTGTGATTGTCGGATCCTGGGATTGTAACAGCTGTAGATGACATCTTCAATTGAAATGTGATAAAGCGTGCTGCTTTCTTTGGCCAGCACTTTCATATTGTCCTCGGAGAGTACATTGTCTTCTAAGTTGACCACGACTCGACTATGGTCTAGGATTGAGTAGTTTCTCTCGTCTGGAACTCCTCGAATTTTGTTTTTTACGATCTAGCTGGTTTCTCACATTGGAGAAAAAGATTCCATGTAATGTTCCCAACATTGTTGTGTAAACCTGTTGCTGAGTACAAAATGTAAGCCGAGTAGCTCTTCATCCGTCTTTGCAAGTCTCCAGTGAGTGTTGTTCCCAAAGAAAGACTGTTTTGGTTTTGGTGTAGATTTTGTTTGCTTAAACAGTTTTGATTAATCTGTTTTGCCTAAGAAATTCTGGTACAATGTTGGTGTCTCTGCACCGGCACAAAAATACCAATGTGGTATGTAGACGTATCTTTGCTTCGTTACTTTGTCTACTTGTTCTTACTGTTTACACATCTCCTTCATGTAGAAGCGTCTGACACATGAGTTTAGGCTTTCGCCTAGTTTGTCTTGATTCAGATCTAAAGGCGGTTGTTGTTTGGAATTTTTTTCAACGTTTTGCTAACACACGTGTTTAGCTTCTGCAAAAAGAACTCTGAGGTTCAACACATACACGGGACCTACAGTTTAACACAAATTCCAAACGGCAAAGTTTACTAGGCAATTAAACTCTTGGTGGTTTGCCATTGCCTTGCGAGAGAGTAGGGTCGATAATTTCGATGTTTGCGGTTGGAATCGAACCCGAGGGGCCTTATTAGCAGCCCTTAACTGCAGAATTACGATCACAATACTTTGTCTCTTCAGATTCAGTATAAATATAAGTTGCGAAGCAGAAATCGTCCGTCAAGAAGAAATTCTAAACAACAAAAAGAAAGATTTTTGGATATAAATGCAGTATTCAATAATATGGAAAAAGGACTGTTATGTAAAATTATGGAAAAAATATAAATAAATACAGATACAAAAGAAGCAGTAGAAGACACATATGAAGAATAAAGTAGAAGGAAAGAGGGGAGGAAGTTGGAAAAATAATTTTTAACTAAAAGGAGTAAAGCAGGGACAGGGACGTCTATTAAACACTAGTCTGTTTCCAATTTATATTAGAAATTTAGAGAAGGAATTCAAAAAACATCTGGTAGGAGGAGCAATAATGAGAAGGAAAAAGGTGTGGTTGTTGGTGTAGCGGATGATATTGTGTCATTACATCGTCGAGACTTATAGGCTCTATTCTCGACCAAGTTTTTCTGTGAAAAGGAGAACAAACAGGAATTTTGTTCTTTTTCGTGGTAGTTTTCTGGATTTGGAGTTGGTTTAGACAATGAGATAGTGATGACAATCACAATTAGCACAACTGACCACGACTTTGCACTTCTTTACGGAATGATGTAGTTTAAGTCAGGTAAAACAAGCGTTTTTCCCTTTTATTTTATCCCTGCGTTAGTCCACATTCCAGGATAAGGCGGCTACACATTGGTCACTATCATGGTGCTTGTCACAAAATATGGATCCTGCTTTAGACTTCCCTCTTGTTCGTAGTAGCTCTGCTGCAACCGAAATCTCTCTTTGCTTAAAGGTCTTGTAATCTCCACAGTCTCAAAAAAAAGGAACACTAACTGCAGCGTCGATTTAACAACAGAAAAACACCAAAAACTGCACCAAAAACTTTACTCAGACACGTGTTTCAATAGCTAAGCTATCATCATCAGCGATACATATACTCCACAGTCTGTTTGTTTCCATTATTCCCGGACGAAACAGTTAAGAATGAGAATCCTTTTTGTGGCAATAAGATCGGCTAGTCACTTTCGACTTCTTCCTTCATAAAATCCATTAGGAGTCTAAGCTTAATTTTGGAGGGGGTCAGTTTAGAGCCGTTTAGTTTCAACATTGGATTGCTCTTTCTTTCTAACCGGTTTTAAAAAGTCTTAAAAAGCCTTCACCGCAAACCTTGAGCAACTCCGTTTTGCTACCTGGCTCCATAAATTGGTGATGATAGGTTATCTTATTTGCTGTTCAACAATCTTTTAAAACTGTGACCACCAGCCAAATCCATTTAGTAAAGTCTTTATTGTGCTTCTGTAGCTCTATCTACACCAATTTGAACTTCTCTCTAGAGCTTTCACTTGTAGCTCTAGTAATTGATTCTGTAGGGCTTGGAGTTGAAGCAAGGACACGTTGAGTTAAAAGGTTGACTTTTCATAGACTTTCGTAAAGTCAGAGATGTGCAGTATCCTTTCATTAATTTCCATGATCTTTCTCTTTTAGGTACTGGATAAGCTTGTGAATCTTTAACTTGATTTCCAAGGCGTCCCCGTTTACTGGATCTATTTCTAACAACGCCAAAAACTCCGTCAGGATCCGGATAATATTTCCTCGCAGATTATTCCTTGCCCTTTGCAGCCGTTCCATAATTGGGGTTTGCTCAGAACCAAGAAGATACGATTATGTAACTTAGCGATTTGACCTTGCTGCTTGATAAGATCTTATGCTTCTTCTTTAGTGTTTAAGAACTTACTCTTGGAGGCGATACCCACTTTCCAAACATATAATTAGGTCCAGATTCAAGTTTCCACAAAAAATTTCACGGGGGCTCCAACCGGTGACTGTTGTTCAAAGTTCTCAACTGGACTCCACTGATGTTCCAACTGTCGATCTTCTTCTTAGGTGGGTAAGACCTCCAAATACTTGCCCACGACAATCAATCAGATTTGAATGGTTTGAACTTACTGACTGACTGACTGATGATAACATTTATTCCTTCCATCTATTAAAATCCTTGACAATTCATTTCATTTCTGACAATTTTCAACAGTTCGACAAAATCTGACAATTTCATAAATTTTCTTAGCGTAAGTTACGTATGCTTTTCCTACACCATAGTTTTAGTTGTTTTTAGAGGTAATTTTTAGTTAAAAAGGGGAGCATTTGTCGCTGTTTTGGCGTTAATTAATGGTGGTGAACCAATTTTGGCGCTTGATTCAAAAAAAGTTTTTGTTGTCTCGCTTCTTAATATCAACTTAGTGAGGCAACTCTTTTAATAATGACGATTTTAAAAAACTGAAAAGTGGAAAATTTGTCGTTAATTAGTTATAAGAAAAAAATTTGACACTTTGTACAAAAAAAATTTTACGCCGATCGTTCAGAAATTGTGATATTTCTGACAGAATTTTGAGCGGAAAGGTTAAGATTTCGAGTCATGTAGTCGTTAAAGAAATAATAAAACACATGTAAATTTAATTAGGTATTTTAATATATTAATTGTTATATTACAGTGTTGAATATTAAGGGAATACATTGATATTAGAATTATTAACATCAACTAGTAGGGTTACGCGGTTGTTGCACAGTAAACATTTTGTTGGGAAAATTGGTATTAAAATTGGTATTATAATTATGAACATCAACATTTGAACTAGTATAGTTACTCTGTTGTTGCAATTGAAATTCTCCACTTTACAGTTTTTCAATATCGTCTGTATTAACAGGTTGACGCCATGCCCGATTTTCGATACCAACTCGAGGCATTGCGGTCGTAATGCTAAACGTCTTTTATAATTCAACTAGCGATCGTTTCGCTGTGACCGCTAATTGAATGTGTTTTTCGGTAGGACGTGGCCGCTATGGTCTCACAGAATAATTATTCGCCGTTGGGCTATAGAATTTTTTCTTTGACTTGAGAATAAGTAAAATTAAGTTTTTGAGAAAATTGAGATCATATTATTCTATATGAGTTTATTATACTAATAATAACATTTAAATTAAAGAAACAAACACAAATACATAAAATTGACACTGAAGCTACTTATTTATGGTGAATAGGATTGAAGCAATCTAGGCACATATAGGGGTAATTGAAACAATTGGCGCAGAATGTTGTTACCATGTTCTTCTTCTGTTTTTTCTTATAACACCCTCGACAATAGTTTCGTGTACTTTGGCTCTTTCCTTTTTCTTCCAGTTTGTGATTCCTCATTAATCTAGTATGAGTGATGCGAGGCATAGAGTTTTCTGCCACATTATTTATTTCTGGCAAGTCTTCCTCTGTCTTCAACAATTCGTTCAACACATATTCTTCCTATACTCTGTGATACTGAAAGTTTTTGCTGTTACTTGCTTATAAATGAAATGTGTGTTTACCATAGGGCCCCTTCACACTAGGCCCCCAAGCAGCGCCGCCTAGAGGCGCTGCTCAACAGCGTAAAAATAAACACGCTTCCAACACAGCACCATTTCAGCGGCGTGGCAAGAATCGCGCTGCAATGTCAACGCGCGTCAAAGCAGCGCCGGCGCCGCTCAGAATTGTGATTTCCAATCCAGTGTTAAGATGGACGTGGACGAAGACGCGTTGTTGCTTGTTTTGCTCCTGCGTCAAAAGCAAAACAAAGCGCGCAAAGAAAGGAGATGGTGGGTTCATCACATTTTGTTATCACGGGCCGAAAAAGGTCTTTATCACACTTTCTACGAGGACTTGCAACAAGACGAGGAGAAGTTTTTTATGTTTTTCCGAATGAAAAAAAAAGTTTCAGGAACTATTTGATCTCGTTGGATCTTACCTTCAAAAACAAGATACGACATGGCGGAAAAGCATTCCTTGCCGTGGCTTTGAGGTAAGAAATTGCTAAATTTGAAGTAAAAATATATTTTTATTAAAAATACTTTTTATTAAGTCGTAAATAAAGATATGAATATATTATTATATGTTTACTAATCAAAACCCGAATACTTCTCTGTCAGCGGAATTTGTTGGAGAATTAAGTGGTGTTGGAGAATTAAATGGTGTCTCTTCTCCATTTCGCTGGTGTTGGAATACAGACGCGCATATGGTGTTAGGAACAGTAAAAGTGGCACTTTTTTCAACAATGTTATTTATTGGTTGCGTCGACGTCGGCGTCGGCCAGGATTGCTGCTGACCACTGTTGTGAAGAAGGAAAGGAGGTGTCCACTGTGGGAGCTGATGAATAGGTGGTGCATGCGATACCAAGCCTTGCTGGTAATTATAATGATTTGGGGGGAGGTAGTTAGGATAGCTGACTGGGTTATGTATAGTAGTAGGTATAGTGAGGTTGATTCATCTGTTGCATTCTAGCCTCCGAAACGATGGATATAATGCTAGATTTTACTTGTAGCCTTAAGTACACTGGCAGTTTCTTTATCTCTGGAACCAAAGACAACATAAATAGCCGATCCTCGTCATTGGCGTCTTGTTGTTTCAACAAGTACTGGCTTTTTAACGTTTCAAGAAGAAGGTCGTCAGACTGGGTCAGTGCTGATTTCTTATTGTTCTTTTTGCGTTTTGGAGGTGGCATTTCAACTTCAGAAATTTCTTGTTCCTGTTCTTTCGTGTCTTGTGATGAGTCATAATCTGGACTAAGCACTGGTGCCGTTGACTGTCCTTCATTACCATCAAGGCTGCTGCTTGTGGGCTTTATAGTGGTTTGCAAGAACTTAAGCTGATCAAAATAAATGTAAACTTTTCGTGTCGAAGTTCCACTTCCAGAACGCGCATCCAGTTTCTTCTTGGCGATTTCCCGGGTGAAAGAATCTCGTAGATGCTTCCATTTCCGTTGGATTGCTGCACCTGAAATATAAACAAGAACAAAGATGTTACGAAAACACGTTTTTTTAAAATTCTATAATAAACTTCATAACCACAAATATGTATAACAGGAATATACTATCCAATACAAAAAAAATTAACGAAACTGTTTGCATTTTGATGATACTATACGTTATAGTATAAGTAGGTAAGCAAAATAATTTAAAATTAGAAAAATACTGGTAACCTCGGACACTTATTTGGCTAATAATGCCCTTGGTGTCTTAATAACTATTTGAGATAAATTACACAGGCGTTTCCGGCGGGAAAATATGTATTATATTCTTGTCTATTTCAGGTACCTCGGAACTGGTTGTACGATGGCCGATCTACACCTCACCTACCGAATTGGCTACTCAACAATATCTGGTATTGGTATGCCAAGTAATATGGAGGGTCATGAAGAACATTTGTTTTTCGCAATTAACTGAAGATTTTTTTTTTAAATCAGCAGAAGGATTTAATTTCAGCTAATTTTCCGAACTGCGTGGGTGCTATAGATGGAAAGCACATTCGGATAATAAAGCCAGAGGATAGTGGATCGCTCAACTATAACTACAAACATTTTTTTTCCATTGTGTTGTTGGCTGTCTGCGATTCAGACTACAAATTTAGTTTCATCGACGTGGGTGCATATGGAAAATCATCCGATTCGACGGTTTTTAAAAACTCCATACTATACCAGAAATTGTGCAACAATGAAATTCGAATGGCTCAAAGTCGTCCATTGCAAAGTCAGACAGTCCCAAGTCCGCATATTATCGTAGGAGACGAAGCATTTGGTTTATCAACGTTCATACTGCGCCCCTACGCGGAACACTTTTTGCCTACAAAGAAAAGAGTGTTCAATTATCTCCTATCACGAGCTAGGCGATTCATCGAATGCTGCTTCGGAATATTATCCAACAAATGGCGAATACTACACAGAGCTCTGAACGTTGAAGAAGACTTGGTCATAGACATTGTCAAGGTTTGCTGTCTCCTGCATAATTTTGTTCGTGATAGAGACGGTTAGCGGTTTGACAATAGTTTGACGGTGCAAGGGTTTGATAAAATGGCGGCAAACGCGATGCAAGTTGGAAGAAACGTGAACAGCATAAGAGATCAATTTGCAGATTACTTTATGAGTGAAGAAAGCTAAGTATCCTGGCAATTCCAAAAAATTTAAAACAAAAATGTAAAAACAAAGGAATGGTGAAAAGCTAAACATTTTGGACAGTAATAATATTTGTTAATGGCTTGCTTACCTATTTCTTTTTTTTTCCGCTGACGTTTTGTTGTCGAAACCCACAATAAACTCCTTTATCACAGCCTCCCAAGCGTTTTTCTTTATTCCCCTATCACTATAATCCTTATGGGACGAATCCCAAAGAGGAGGTTGATTTTCAAGGTTTAATATAAGCTGTTCCGTATCAATGTTTTCTACACTCGTTTCCATTTTACAATTTTCAAATACGCTAAACAACACCTTCCATCGGCAATGTTCTCGAGCAACTGACCAAAATGTAAAAAAAGAACAATTCAGTCAATGAACCAGCAGCGCTGCTGCAGTGGCGACGTGTGAATACAGGAACCAAGCAGCAGCGCTGCCTACCGGTCGCCGCTGGTGGCTAGTAGAAGCGACCAGCAGCTGGTCGCGGCGCTGCGCTCATAGCGGCGCGACCTAGTGTGCAGGTCCCCATTGACTGCAATGCTTTTCCATCAGCGGCGCCACCAAGCAACGCTGCTTTGCAGTCTAGTGTGAAGGGGCACATAGTTCAATTGCTATTTTTTTGTACCAATTTAGCGTACGCCGTAATGCAGAATTATAACTGGAGAACTGATTAGACAAATCAATGGACGATTTTCTATTATTGTAGTCTATGATGACTTGAGGGTTTTCTATGGGTCCAGTCTTCCTCTGTGTGGTAACCATTTCATCGGCATTATTTGTAGAAAGCATGAGAACGTCTCTTTTATCATGCCATTTTAACACGCATAATCCACGTGTGTTTTCTCTCGCAATAACCTACATATGTTTGTGTAACTTCTTTGGGATTTTCCCTCCGATTTGACCGTAGAGTTTCCAATAAGTGTGTTTTCTTATCAAGAAAAATATTTGCTAATTCTAAGCTTGTCAAAAAAAATAGTTTATCCACAATTCAAGAAATCTTTAGCAAGTATAGTAACAACTTTTGTGGGAACAGAACAGCTTGCTTCGTTTTTTTACCTGCATAAATTTTCAAATTTCAGGTATACCCTTTTTCACAACAGAACTTGAAGATTTTTATTCCATACTTATGAGCTTTTTGTGGGATGTAATGCTTCAAATGCTTTATAACAAATCTTCTCTGGAACGGCACGAGTTTCGTCGGTACAGATTGTTTGTCCTGGTGTATATTGATAGTTGCTGGTCAACTGATTCACTAATGGTTGAATTTTATGCAGTCTGTCGCCCTCCACGCATTGGTCATTATCCAAGAAATGCCACATCTGCAGTAACATTTCAAATCGATTTCTGGACATAGTGGATGGTGCAATTTCATTTTTATAGAAAGAATTTTGACCTCCGTAATTTTTGATATACCTCCATATAACCGAGAAGTCTCAAAAAGTGCTTCAACTCACTGCGGTTTGTAGGTTCGCAGAAATGAAGCCTCGATTTTCACGTAGTATCACTTTCATTTATGACTGTCTGTGTGGCGTAAATATTAGTTTGGTCAAAGATTTGGTTTGTAACAAAAGCACAGTAAAACTCATATGTAGATGGGTCTGATAATAGAGCAATATATGCTGGATTTATTCCGTGGACAATTTCAAAATTGAAGTTGTGATGGTTTCCTCTGACCAAAAACCATCCCAAATTATTTGATATTGACCTTTCAAGATTAACAGCATTACCACTGTTTTTCGTCTCACGCCCATTGTCTAACCCTGTAGTGTCACAATTAGTTTCTTGCTCTAATAAATTTTTTGCTGTTTCTTGGAACAGGCATCTCTAGAAACACGTTTACTCTTTGATGGAATCTGATTGTTATACTTCGTGCGTTCAATTTCGTCATCAGACGTAATCGTACATACCTTCAGAACTAGACGGTATATAGTGAGGATCGGCCACTGAATCAGTAGAATTAAAGTCTTCAGAATCACTTTCTAAACAAACCTAACGCAAAAACTAAATAACAAGAATTCAAATAATTACAATCCAAAACTTACTTTCTTCAAATGCCTTTTGCGCATTTTTCATGATTTGACACGGTTCCTAATTCGATTCAGATTGATAAGAATGGCAACGCAGACAAAACAATGTAAATTCCAAGAAGAATAATATACGCGAAACACGCGCTAGGAATAGAGTTTTCGACAGGAAAAGGGCAAGACAGCAATCCTGTTATATATGTATTTATAGTTAACTTTGAAACAATTGTAATGATCATTAACATGTCAAATAAGTATGTACAATTTTGTTGAATTAAACCTTTCTATCTGAGGTAAATACGTAGTTACATTTCAGTTAATTCAACAAAATTATTATGGATTGTTTGCTAAAACCCGAAAGACTGGATATAGAGCCAAATTCACTAAATGCAGTCCAGCAGTGGAACCACTGGTATCTAACATTTCGTAATTTTCTTGTAACTATACAAGCTAAGGAAGCAGACTATTTAAAGCCAAATGTCTATGAACATATAACTGAATGTGACACATTCAATGATGCAATTTCTGTGTTGAAGAGTTTATTTGTGAAACCTGTCAATGAAGTATTTGCAAGACATACACTGGCTAGTCGACATCAGAAAATAGAAGAAAATATGGATCAATATTTACAGGCACTGAAACTCCTTAGTAAGAATTGTTATTTTAAAGCAGTGACAGCTGAAGTTAATCGAGAGGATTGTATTAGGGATTCATTCATTAGTGGACTTCAATATTCAAATATTAGACAAAGACTTCTTGAAAATTCTAAACTAACATTAGAAGAAGCTTTTGCAAACTCGTTTATTGGAATTAGCTCAGTTACAGTGCCAGCAGTATTATAATCCTGCAGTTGTTAATACTGTTTCTGAAACTTTGTTCAAAAATCGTAATAATGTAGATTCTTCTGATGTAATGGCAGCATGCAAATTAAGGTGCTTCTTTTGTGGGTATAAAAGACATCGTGTCCAGCAAGAGACTCACTATGCAGGAATTGTGGTAAGAAGGGCTACTTTGATAAGGTATGTCAATCAAAACTGGAAAATACTCACATTAGTTACTCAAAAAAGAAAGTTATTTCTACTCTTTCAAGTTGTACTATGAATATTTCCCATTACTGTTCCCATATTCCTAATAGTTCACAAAAAGCAATTATTTCTATAACTGTAAATGGAGAAACTGCGTTAGCTATAATTCAAATCAAATCAAATTTATTTGTCTTTTTAAAATAACAAAGTGATTCGGTTCTTTCACAAACTTTTTAAACTTAAAACTAAATACGAAATTTAACTAAAAAAACCTTAACAATCATTTTCTTTTTATCCATATTTGATTCCATCCATTATTAAATCGTTGTATTTGTCGTTATATTTCCTTGTCTAATCTTCGATCTTCTCTCCTGCACCTGGTTATGTTTGTCTTTTTTTCTTGCGTATCCTCCTCTTTGATAATATGCTTTCCTATCTTCTTTACCTTATTTCACTTTTTGTTCCTCTATCTCTCTCTAACATATGTACAGCATTTTATTCTCTTTTCTGTTTTCCATTTTTCCTTCAGTTTCAATGCTCTATTTCCTGTTTGAATTATTAGGTATTGTGGTCTTTTATTATCTAATCCTAAAGTCGCCTCTTTGAATAACTATTTCCTGTTTCCCTCTTTAACCTCCCATCCCTCTCTTCTCTAAGCTTTCAGTATTTTTCTTTTCCTCTCCTCCATCCCTTTCCTCCTCTCCAACACTTCCCTCATCCATTGTTTTCCTTCCCCTTTCTCTCCTAGTAGTACCTTCCATTTTTTCTCCTCGTGTCTTGTTTCCCTGCATCCCTCTTTCATGTGTATTATATTTTCCCATTCATTCCCACACAACCTGCATAATCTCTCCTCATCACTCATCCAATATTTATTTTCCTTTTCTTCATTACCCATTCTGAACCTTGCAATCATTCTTATTTCATTCATTCCTTTTCCTTCTGTTATGTACCTTGGTGTTTTGTCTGTCATTATTTTTTTTTGCCGTTCTTTCCTGCTTCTGAGTATCTTTATCTCTTGCAATTATTTCCTCTTCCATTTTTCTCCCCCCCCACTTTTAACTTCTTTATCTCTTCTCTCGCGTATCCCAGTCTTTCATAGTATTTTCTTCTTTCTTCTTCCCCATATTTTACCTTCTGTGCCTCGATCTCTTTCCAACATTCATATAGTATTTCATTTTCCTTCCTACTTCCCATTTTTTCTTTATACCTTACTGCAATTCTTCCTGCTTGTATCCTTATTTTTTCTATTTCTATCTCTTTTTCACGTATATACCCCGGTGTCTCCGTCTCTAGTCCTAACGTCCACCTCCAGTATTTCTCCTGTATCTTCTCCAGCTCTTGCCATTCCCTCCAACCCCAAATCTCCGCTCCATACAGTACCACACTTCTTACCAACTTTTCAAACATCCATCTCCTTTTCTCTATATCTTTACCAAATATCATTTCCCCTAACCCCCATACTTGTCCTACTATTCTATTTCCTTTCATTTTCATCTCTTTTATATGGTCGCCATCTTTGTTATCGTATCTGATGTTGTAACCTAAGTATCTATACTTGTCTACTCTCTCTACCTCCTCCTCCCCATCACCATTTTACTTCCTTTCTTCTTCCTTTTCTTCTTTTAAATTCCATAATTTTGTTTTACCGACATTTGCTGCTAGTTTTCTCTATTCCAGGTATTTCTTCATAAATTTAACTACTTCTCTCATCTCTTCTTCATTTCTCGCTATTGCCACAATGTCATCCGCGTATGCTAAAACCCATATTTTTTTCCTTCCTACTACTATTCCTCCTACTTGATTTTTTCCATTTCCTCCTCAAGATCACTAATGTATATCGAGAATAAGATTGGGCTTAGCGGACATCCCTGTTTTAGTCCTTTTTCATTCCTAAATTCTCTACCTAGCTTCCTCCCTACCCTCGTTCTACACCTTGTTTCTTCGTATATTTCCTCTATTGCATTTTGTTTATTCCTACCTCCTCCATCCTTTTCCATAATCCCCCTCTTTCCACCTTATCAAATGCCGCTTTAATGTCTAGGAGTATTGCGTACACCTTTCCTCCTTTCTTTGCTAACTCTTTATTGATTATGTGTTTTAATATGTATATATTGTCAATCGTTTCTCTTCCTTTCCTAAATCCTGTTTGCCAATTCGGTATTATATTCTTTTCTTCTATTTCTTTTTCCAATTTTTTCTAACTATATCCGCATATATCGTATAGCATTCATTATACTCACTCATCTATAGTTGTTCGCTTTCTTCCTATCTCCCCCCTTGTAAATTGGGCATATTATTGCCTCTCTCCATTTTTCTGGAAACCCTTCTCCTTTCCATATTCTCTCGAATACTTCTCTTACTTTTCTCTCATTCCTTCTCCGATGTACCTCCATTGTTCTCCTTGTATTCCATCCGTCCCTTCTTTTTTTCCTTTTTTACTTTATTTATTGCTCTCTCCATTTCTTCTTTTCCTATTCCACCCTCTCTGTGTCTTATCCTTTTTTTCCAACGTCTTCATTTCTTGCTTTTTTCACTCTCTCCTACTAACTTCTTACAGTGTTCTTCCCATTTTTCCTCATCTATATTTGCTTCCCTCCTTCCTCTTTTTTTCCTCTTTTTATTAATGAATTCCCATACCTGTCCGTCATTTTTAATTTCTCTAATCTTTATCTCGTTTTGTTTTTATGTTCTTCTTTATTTTTTGCACATATTCCTTAAAATTTACTTTTAACCTTTTGTATTCATTTATCTCTATCTTTCCTTTTTCCATTTCCTTCTTCCTTTTCTTAATTCTTTTTTTCCTTCTCGCATTTTCCGTTCCACCAATCTTTTCTTTTCGCTAATTCTTGTTTTCTTAATCTATACTTTCTCTTCTCTGTTGTAATTCTCTCCATCTCTTCCTCCACCTCTCCTTTAGTATTTACTTCCTCTTCCATTTCCTCTTTATATCTTTTTATACTCTCTTCAGTCCATACTTTCTTTTCTCTCCATACCTCTTCTTGTTCTTGTACCTCTTTCTCTCCCTCTTCCATCATGACTACTTCTAGCGGCTGATGGTCCGATTCTATCTCCTCTCCTATTCTTAGTGTTTCTATGTCCTCCTTACTTTTTCGTTTATAATCACATAATCTATTACTGACTGGCCTCTTTCTCCTACATATGTAAATTCCCTTTTTCTTCTTCTTCCAAATTTCCGTTCATTATTGGCCAACCTCTTTTTCACATAGTTCTATCAAAATTTTCCTTGTCCGTTTATTTTCTTATCCATTGATATCCTATTTCTTATCTCTCCATTTACCATTATTCCTCCCTCCTCTCCTATCCTAGCATTCAAATCTCCTCCTATAATCAACTTGCCTTCATCCCTTTCTTCTATTGCCTTTTCTATAATTGCTTTCGTTGTGTCCATTTTCTTTCCATATATCGTAAAATATTATATTTTTCCCCTTTTTCCGTCTTTACTCTGATTTGAATCATTCCCTCTACATTTTCTTCTTCTATTTCCTTTTCTGTTTTTCATTCTTTTCTTACCCCCACTATTAGTCCTCCTTTCGCCCTTCCCTTCCTCTCTTTTTTTGGCATACTGAATTTCCCATACATATTCTTTCGGCATCTTATCTTTCCATGTACTCCATTCTTTTCCTCCATCCAAGTTTCTACTAAACCTACCATTTTAAAACCCTTTATATAGTTCCAAAATCTACACCTTTGTTTTTTATCCCCGCAATGTTCCAAAATAAGATCTTATTTTTCTCTTTGTTTTTACCCCCTACCCTTTCTCCCTTTTTTTCTTTGCTCTCCCCCTTCTCAATTTTTAGTCTTTTGGTGTCCATTTTCTTATCCTCCTCTTGTTCTCCACCCATCTTCTTTCTTCTCCCTACACCCACATTTTCCTGTATCCAATTTTAACTCTCAAACCCTCTTCCTCCATTTTTTGCTTCCATTCTTATCTTCATCTGTATTTCCCTCTTCCTCTTTGTCCTATCTTTGTCTATGTATATTTTGGTATCTTTCATTCTACTTTTGTTCTTTAGTATCTCTATTTTGTCTTCCAAACTCGACATTTTTATAATCACTATACCTTTTCTTATCTCCACGGCTTCTTCTATTTTTTTTCCAATCCTAGATTCTTCTTTATCAGCTCCTCCATTTCTTGTTTTATTTCATTCTTTTCTCCCTTTATTTCCATCCTCTTTACTACCAAATTTTTCTTCTTCTCTTTTTTCCAAGAGTTCTTCTCTTTCTCCAGCCCATCACACTTCTCCTCCAAGTATTTGCACTTTACCTCAAACTTCTCGCTCATTCTTTTATTTCCTCTTTTATCTCTTTCATTTCCTCATTATTCTTCTGTTGCACCAACCAGCGTTGGCTCTAATTGACACTGGAAGTTCTAGCACTTTTATCAGCTAAGAATTAGTACGAAAACTGAACATTTTGACGGATCATACAGTAAATGAGCTGGTCACAATGGCATCTACCTCGCATCAGTCTCCAATAATGGGACGATGCAAGCAAATTTAAAATTACTTGATTATTCATACGATAACTTTAACATGTCTGTTCTTCCGAATTTGTGTGCTGACATCATTCTTGGTCACGATTTAATGCAACAGCATGCTAGTGTCCAATTATTATTTAGAGGAACTAAACCTACACTTTCTATATGTGGTTTGGCCATTGCAACAGTAAAACCTGTCTCATTATTTGAACATCTTACTGTCAACTTTCAACCAATTTCTGTCAAATGTCAATGATGTACTGACTCTGATACACAGTTTATTACTTTTGAAATTAAAAAATTACTGAAAGAAAATATAATAGAACCCAGTCGTTCTCCTTGGAGGGCTCAAGCTCTAGTCACATCAGATGAGAACCATAAACGTCGCATGGTTATAGACTACTCTAGAACCATTAATAAATTTACAATAATGCTCAATGCTTATCCTCTTCCTATAATTGAGAAGTTGTGAATAAGGTTGCTAACTATCAAGTATAAAGCACTATTGATTTACGTAGTGCATATCATCAAGTGACCATTAAAGAGCAAGACAAAATTTATACAGCTTTTGAAGCTTGTGGTCGTCTGTATCAGTTTAAAAGAATACCGCTTGGAGTTACCTATAGTGTAGCTAGTTTTCAAAGAGTTATCAATGAAATTATTGTTGCTGAAAATCTAAAGGACACATATGCCTACTTGAATGATGTGACCGTATGCGGAATAAACCAAGAAGAGCACGACAAGAATCTTAAGAATTTTATGGCTGTGTTTGCACATTATTGTAAATATATATCTAGTTTCTCTGATAAAATTATTCTACTCAAAGACTGTAAATTTCTTCTGTCGGAAGAAGCATTAAAATCATTTGATAATTTAAAACTAGAGATTCACTGTGGAAACCGATGCTTCAGATACAGGCATAGCTGCGACTTGGTCTCAGTTGGTACGACCAGTAGCATTCTTTCCCAGAGCACTTTCCAATTCTGAACAACGACATTCATCTGTGGAGAAGGAAGCTCAAGTTATAATACAAGGAATTCGAAAGTGAAGACACTATTTCATGGGAAAACACTTTGGTCTCATCACAGATCAGCGATCTGTGCCATTTATGTTTGATACTAAACTGTCTGGCAAAATTAAAAATGAAAAGATTATGCGATGGAGACTTGAACTGTCATGCTTCAGTTATGATATTATTTATCGACCAGGAAGTGAAAATGCCACTGCCGATGCTTTATCTAGAGCCTGTTCAACAATTGTCTGCTTTGATGCAAAAACACTAGAAGGAAATCCTGAATACGCCTATATTAGACATTCAGACGGAAAAAAGTCCACTATATCTACAAGACATCTTATACCGCTTAATGATGCGCAATCACATTTATCAGAGGAAATCAAAGAAATTCAGGCTGAAACCGATGATGATGATGTTGTTCTTACACCCGATACTCAACATGAAATTACAGAGAATTCCGAAGAAAAGAAGTTTCCGTACTCGAAGAGCCCCAGATTATTTAAACGATTATGTATTAAAATAAGGTGGGGGTGAATGCTATATATGTATTTATAGTTAACTTTGAAACAATTGTAATGATCATTAGCATGTCAAATAAGTATGTACAATTTTGTTGAATTAAACCTTTCTATCTGAGGTAAATAGTTACATTTCGGTGCATTCCTTCTTTTTATTCTTTATATTTATTATGAAACTTAGAAGAAGAAATTAAAGGGCAGCAGGTAGGTGGCAAAAAAAAGTGTTGGTTCTAGCTTACACAGATGATGTGGTGGCCTTGGCAAAAATAGGAGGAAATGAAACGAATAATAAAGGTGATAAATAGGTATTTACAAAAAAAAAGAAATAAGAAGTAGGTAATTGTAGAAAAGACAAAAATTATGGAGTTTAAGAAGAAAAAGGTAGGCTTAAGGGAGGACAATGGAAGTGGGAAAGGAAGAATTGGAGATGATGGATATACAATGAGATACGTCAATAAGCATAAATAATAGATTAAGAAATTAGAGTAGAAAGGAAATGAGGAAAATATGGGATTAGAGAAAAGTAGGTGGATATTTGAGAGAATAGTGAAAAGTAGGAGGTGTAAGGATGTAGAGAGTTAGAGAAACTGAAAAAAATGTAAAGTACTGGCAAGAGACACTAGGATTGGAGAAGGAAACGCCAGGTTATATACTGGAAGAGAAACTAAAACTGGAAAAAATCAAGACACAGAGAGGAAAAATGGCAATAAGGTATGAAGAAGAAATGGAAAGGAAGAACGAATTGATGAGTGATGGAAGGTCGTAAAGGATAAAATACGGAAGATATTATAGAAAAGGAACATATACAAGAAAGGAAATAAAGAAGATAAGAGAGCAAAATAAAATTGATAGAAGAAAGAGAAAGAGATATAATAAGGATATATTGAAGAAAAGAGTCAGAGAAAGTTTTTTTTGTTTATTTCGTTATTTTAAGAATTTTAAATTATTAAAAAACCGAATCATAATCATAATATAAAATAAGACAAATAAATTGAAAATGATTGATGAAAAACAAACTAAGACACATATTAAACAGTTATATGTTGCGAAATCCAGTCTACGTAATAGGACAACCTAATGTAGACGTCGGGAAAACCTTTGGCACAAGGCCTTCCACCGGACAGAATTCCCACGACCTTTCCATCAAGTACCAGCGGGCTTCCAGAGTCTTTATAACAACCACCTTCGCCGGTTTTACTCAAAGTGCACATTTTCGACTCATCGATTTTTGCGGACAACATCCTGCTGCATTCTTTTAAGTTTAATGTATTCAAGTAAACGTACTTCAAATTGTCGCTTAATCCGCCTGAAGATTGTTGAAAACCCCAACTGCTCAACATGCAGGGAACGTTGTCGCCCACAACATTATTGCCTATGGCGATGGGAGACGACTCGGCTGTTACGGCAATGTCACCGTACAACTTCAAAATCGCAATATCGTTGTTGAGACTAAACCTATCGTACCTTTCGTGTATTTTTACATCTTTCACCGGGTAAGTGAAGCCACCTTGATTGAGTTGCACGGTACCAACCAATACAGTTAAAGAAGAAGGCCGTATTCTGAAAATTTATGTGCATTTTATTAAATTCTGCAGGTGTAAAGCCAATTACACTTACTTGTAAACGCAATGCGCTGCTGTGAGAATCATCGAAGGTTTTACAATGACACCATTACAAATGTGGTTTCCTTTGTCGTCTTTAATCGAAGCCTGGAACGTGAAAATACCGGGAGGTGCATTTTGTCCACCAACAATTCGAGGTGCAATACGCGACTCTGAGATTAACAAACAGCAACCTAAAAAAATCGGTTAACGATCAAAAAACCAAAAACTAATTTTATTACTCACTTATAATAGCTGCGTTTAACAGAATAGACGCCGACGATGGAAGACTCATGGTATGTAATCAGTTCACAACTAAACCATCAAAAATAGTTACGCTTTTTATAGGTGCGTATCCTCAAAAAGAGATTAAATGTACCGATTTGTTTGATTATTGATTCATTATTGCGGAAATTGTTCATTGCTAATATTGTCTTAATCAAACAATGATTTATGATTTTATCACTTTAGAATTTTCGATTAGTCACAATCAACACAATATACAGGGTGTCCCACTTTCATTGACGACTTTGATATTTTAAATAGAAACATATATTTTTATTTTCTATTCTGAATCTACGTGAACAACTATACCAACTTTATAAATCTTACTCAAAAATGATAAGTGGAATGGAAAGTGTGAGAAAGAAAAAACAGAAATGTGAAGACAGCGAAGGTAATAGAAGAAATTGAGAAGAATGTAAAGAAATAATATCGCTGACTGGTTGAGAAAGGGATAGAAGAAATAAGAAATAAAGAACAAGCATGGGAATTTCTAAATAAAAAAGAAGAAGCTGAGGCTAAAATAGACGAAAGGGAATGGTGGGAGCGTTATAACAGCATGATGGAGGGAAAAGACGAGAAACCAAAACAGAGAGAAGATATAAAGGAAAAGACAAAACTAATAAAAGAAGGGAGAGGATGCTAATAAAAAGGTGAAGAAAAGGAAATCAGAAGGTACCGATGGAACTCAAAGTGAACAATGGAAAAATACAAGAGAGAAGATGATGAAGCGAATAAGAAAAGCTTTCGAAAAATATAAAATAATGAAGAATTTTCGGAAAGATGTTAAAAATCCTAAGATTGGAGTAAGGTGGGTGAGCCGAATAAAGCCTATGTCCTTATAAGACCTATTTTTGAAATTTTTCGCTTTAGGATTTTAAATGACCGTCAATGTTTGTAGAAGTGTGTGTGTACATTAATTAACGCACACAAGCACAGCAAGTGACCCGTGCCGCGATCGTGTTGGAACCTGCAGCTTCTACCGCAAGGAAAAAGGGCTCAAAGAACTTTGCAACAGATGGAAAACGCTGTTAAAATGGTAGAAAGGGGTATATTATCTACATATGCTGCTGCAGCCAGATACAACATTCTAAGAAGAACCCTACGCAACCATCTAGCGAGTGGTTCGACTACACGAAAACTAAGTCGGTCGTCAATATATGACTACAGAACAAGAACAAAAATTATACGTTTGGCTGATGTTGGAGTGCCGATGACTCCAAAGATGTTGCGCGTACAGGCTTTTTTATTCTGTAAAATTAAGAAAATTCCAAACACTTTCAATGATACCAAAAATGCCGCGGGGAAGAAGTGGTTGAGGTTATTTCTCCAACTACACCCTGAATTAGCACGTCGTAATGTACAGATGATGAACCCAGCTCATGCTCAAAAATTAAATAAAGATATTGTTGGCAATCACTTTTCCAAATACAAAAGCGTGCTGGATAGACTTGGAATTGAACATAAACCTGAAAGCATTTACAACATTGATGAATAAAAATTGTCGCATGTCTTTGCACCATCTCAGCAGGAAGTTCTGGCAGCCAAAGGGAGAAAGAGAGTTTGTCAAATAGCGAATAAGCATGCTGAAAGTGTGACTGTTGTAGGCTGCGGAAATGCTATAGGATCAGCTATTCCGCCAATGATATTATTTAAAGGCATGAGACTAAAGCCAGAATTTCAAGATAATTTACCTCTAGGCTCTCTAGCGAAGATGACGCCAAAAGGAAGTATGACGACAGGAACTGTCATAGAGTTTATTAATTATTTGCATAAATACAGAACATCAGGGCCATGTCTGCTCATATTTGATGGTGCAAAATGCCACCTGGACTTTACTATTGTTGAGGAAACTGAGAAATGTGGCATTACTTTATATTGTCTTCCGTCAAATACCACGCACGAGTTACAGCCCATGGATAAATTTGTTCATCGTTTTTTTGAGCACCATTGGGACGAAGAGTTGATTAAATACGTCAGTCAGCATCCCGAACTAACCCTTAACAAAACAAACTTCAATGTCATTCTCTCACAAGTATGGCCGAAATGTATGACTATTACAAATGGGTTTTGAGCTACAGGGTTATATCCATATAACCCAGATGCTATTCCTAAAGAGGCGTTTGCGCCCTCTGCGTTGTCAGAACTTCCAAATCCTACAATATATTGTTGTCTTATCTGATAAATCGGAAGAACAACAGTTTTCAACTGCAAATGTGGAAGATTCAGATGGGTCAGGCACAGATACTGAGAATTTGCCACTTCTCTAAAAAGCAATCCGAATGCTGGAACTCCACATAAGTTAGACAATCAATCAACCACGTGTGAAATTCATAAATTTTTACCAATTCCTAAGTTTAAAAGTTGCAGCGACTGCTCTACGCAAGAAGTCTCTGAATTACAGGGCTCACGAGGTAACAAAAGATTTGTTTGGTGACAATGCTACGAATTTCACATCACAGATTACTGTACCATCATCAAGAGTAGAAGATGTTTCTGGTACTTCTTCCATGATAAAGATTAACACAAAGACACAAAATTCAGCGTCAGTTACTGGATCTAAACCAAAACGTCACAATAATAAATCTTCTTGGTACTGTCCAGGTTGTAAAAAGATCGAGTTGATGATATGCGACAATATCTTAATTGTGGCGTTTGGTATCATGAGATATGTGTTGGACTCACACCCGCTGATAAAATATTTTATTGTTCAGGAGATTGTTTAAAAAAAAAGATGAAAAAGGCTGATTAACATAGCACCTTTACATGATGAGTGCATTTTTATTATAAATCTGCTAGGTAGACCTTATTTGGCGAACTTACGTTACGATGAATAGCTTGCAGCTTTGAAGTTCCATTTAAACAAATCGTTACAAAAAACAAGTTCGATCCTTATCGCATACAACACCACATCAATATTTGACAAAACGGATTTTGAATGCTGGCACGTTTACTAGAAATTCTTCTCGTATTTGACATTTCCAGTTTATTCAGATATTTCTTTCAGCAGATTTTGTTGTAAATTTTGATGTTCTAATTTATAAATTCGAGTTGCTAATAAAAAAAACGTGTATTTTTGATAGAAAACGAATTTCCGGGTTAACGGTTAAGTTTTGGTAGACAGACATCGATAGCAAAGTTGTACTTTGATCAGAGAAAAAATATATAGGGTGTTCAATTAGATTTTATCAAGTTATTCATCATTTTCGATTAAAAAATTTTGACATTTTTGTTTATACTCTGTATAACCAGTATCCACCCTAAATGTAAATAACTGGTATACATAAAGTCGCCATAGTTTTTTACGTAGATTTCCAATAAAAAATATGTGTTTCCATTTAAAATGTCAAAGTCGAGAAGCGGTTCGGAAAAATGGAACACTCTGTAAAATTGAAAATATTTTTAAATTGTAGCCACTGAGGAACCTAAAAGAATGGTCAAGGCAATATCAAATGTCTGCATATTACACATATGAGTTTTCGGAGAAGAACAATAACAAAAGGTTGAAGAGTTTTCTTCATATACAACTTATATTACAAATAGTAGTAAAAATGTTTATCTTCAGGGGCGGTAGTAAGATGATTCTGAACGCTTCTAAACGAAAAGAAATCTCCGGGAAAGGATTTTATAAATTGATTCAATTTGTTTCGTTTTAACATTTTGAAATTCATATTAAAAACTCTCGTTGAATTGATTTTAAGTTATTAAGGGAATTAATCTTAGAAAGAGAAAGGCAAAGGGAGGAATTTATTTATTTATTTAATCGTATGGTACAATTTAAATATTGTGATGTAAGTGTTATGTATGGTGCCACAGAAGATTGGTTCTTGGCAAAGCATTTACTTCAAAGTTTAGGAAAACCACTAAAACCTAAACATGCCAACCCTTACCCACCCTAGTATTCACATGTATGTGATTGTGTTTTGTGAAATTGTGTTGTACATTTTCTAATTATCCGGGAGGGTCTTGATGACCAGGTTTGAAAACCAAAGGGCAAGAAAGAGGTAGAAAAAGGAATTGATACAAAATTAAGAGGATTCAAAAGTGGCAATGAAAACAATCGTGGAGACAGAGAAAGAAGAAAAGTATGAAATATAGTAACGGTATATAGAAAAAAATAAAGCACACAAGGAGAAAATAGAAAGAGCAGTAAAAAGGGTACAATAGTTATAAGAGGAGAGTTTAACGAAAGAACAAGGAAGCAAAGAGGGCTGATAGTAAACGGGGAGGTGAAGGAGAGAAGGTCAATGGACAAAAAGGCCGAACACTGTTAGATATATGCAAAGAAAGAGGATGGACTATAATAAATGGAAACATAAAGATAGGGAAATACTTATTTATAGGCGAAAAGGAAGATTAGTAATAGATCTTGCAATTATAAATAAAAGAGAAAGGACGGAGAAAGAAGAATCAGATCACCAGCCATTGGAAGTAACTTTAATGAAAGAGGAAGAAAAAGAATAGTAAAAAAATATGGACATAAGAAAGTACAATGAGATATAGAAAAACAGGAAACACCAGAAGAGATAGAAAAGGGGGTAAGAAGAATAGTGGAATAAATGAAGAAGGCTTTTGAAAAAAGTGTAGAATAAGAAAGAATAATTTAAGGAGAAAGACGGAATGGTAGAACGGAGAATGTGCGATCGGAAAAATGGAAATGAGAAAATGGAGAAGAAAATTGAAGAATACAAAAAAGTAAGGGCGGATTTTAAGCAGACATGTAAGGACAACATCAGAAAGCTGATGGAGAAGAACATAAGAGAAATAAGAAATAAAACCAAGTTAGAAGTTTATTAACAAAGGAGGAATAGATGGAGATTCTAGAATAGGATAAAAAATGAAAATTCAAAAGATGTTGGAAAGTAAATTAATACGAGAGGCTAAGAGAGGAAGTGAAAGTTATAGAGAAGGGAACATACAAGACGAGGAGATAACTCAAATAGATATGGATGGGGAAAGTGAAGACACAAGGAAATCAACCAATAAATTTAGAAGAAAAAATGATGGAAAAGATAAGAAAAGTTTTTGAAAGAATATGGAGAATGGGGAAGTTTTTTCGAAAATTGGAAAGATGCCACAATAAAAGGTGGAAAAATTATATGGGTGTGAGCGTGTTCAACGTGGGATATGAAATATACGCGGAAATGTTAAGAGTAAAGTTAGAAAATGAGCTAGAGGTGAGGGACACACTACTAGAAATGATAGGGGAAAAATTTATGCTTTATTCATCAACATTAGAACCACGTTGGATAGAGTAGAGAAGAAAGTACTGTAAAAACAATAAAAAATTCAAGATAAGGGAAGATATAATTGGAGCAATTGAGGAAATACACAGAAGAATAAAGCGTAACAGAAAAGTGAGAGGAAGGTTAGAAATTGAATTTTGGACACGGAGAGGATAAAAAAAGCTTCAAATAGGAAAAAGTAGTTTAACCAGCAATTTTGAAAAATCCGAAGAAACGGTTTGTACTACCGTGTTCTACGCATTGATTTACATTATATTATGATAAAAAAGTCTTACAAAATGTTTTGTCAATTTTTGTCAAAAGACCAATATCTATAGTCTTGGGTATAAAATCGGGGAAAAAAATTTTGCTTTTGATTTGACTAAAAATTGGTAAAAAGACTAATATTGAAGTGTAGAATACAAAAATACCATCAGTGGTCATCAAAATATTACTGTAAAATTATTGCCCACGTTTACAGCTTTTGGGAAAAAAAGCTTCAAATAGGAAAAAGTAGTTTAACCAGCAATTTTGAAAAATCCGAAGAAACGGTTTGTACTACAGTGTTCTACGCATTGATTTACATCATATTATGATAAAAAAGTCTTACAAAATGTTTTGTCAATTTTTGTCAAAAGACCAAAATCTATAGTCTTGGGTATAAAAAAATTTTGCTTTTGATTTGACTAAAAATTGGTGAAAAGACTAATATTGAAGTGTAAAATACAGAAATACTATCAGTTGTCATCAAAATATTACTGTAAAATTATTGCATACGTTTAGATCTTTTGGGAAAAAAGCTTCAAATGGGAAAAAATAGTTTAACCAGCAATTTTGTAAAATCCGAAGAAACGGTTTGTACTACCGTGTTCTACGCATTGATTTACATCATATTATGATAAAAAAGTCTTACAAAATGTTTTGTCAATTTTTGTCAAAAGACCAATATCTATAGTCTTGGGTATAAAATCGGGGAAAAAAATTTTGCTTTCGATTTGATTAAAAATTGGTAAAAAGACTAATATTGAAGTGTAAAATACAGAAATACCATCAGTTGTCATCAAAATATTACTGTAAAATTATTGCATACGTTTAGAGCTTTTGGGAAAAAAAGCTTCAAATGGGAAAAAATAGTTTAACCAGCAATTTTGTAAAATCCGAAGAAACGGTTTGTACTACCGTGTTCTACGCATTGATTTACATCATTTTATGATAAAAAAGTCTTACAAAATGTTTTGTCAATTTTTGTCAAAAGACCAAAATCTATAGTCCTGGTTATAAAATCGGGTAAAAAAATTTTGCTTTCGATTTGACTAAACATTGGTCAAAAGACTAATATTGAAGTGTAGAATACAGAAATACCATCAGTTGTCATTAAAATATTACTCTAAAATTATTGCCCACGTTTAGAGCTTTTGGGAAAAAAAGATTCAAATGGGAAAATGTAGTTTAACCAGCAATTTTGAAAAATCGATTAAGCCCAAGGTTTATCTCAATATGTATATAAGAATATGGAAGAAGAGATCCAAAAATACGAGATAGAAGGAAGGGAAGTCGTACTACTGTTACCATATGCAGACGACACAGTGATTCTAGCAAAGAAAGGAGAAGATATGAAAGATAATTTATTTTCCCATGTGGGCGATAAATAAGAAAATATCCACAGGAAAAACAAAATCATAGAATTTAAGAAAAAATAGTAGAGGAAAGGAAATAAGATGGTGTTGAGGAGAGCAGAGTATAGGAGAAGGTAAATAAATACAACTTCAGGTATAACAACAAGGATGCATACCAGATAAGAAAGTTAAGACAAAAACGAAATAGGATCATTGGACAATAATGGAAAATTAGAGTAAAGATATTTGGGAAGGACATATGAAAAAGAACGTGGCTTATTGAAAAATTGATAAAAGTGTAATGGTGTACGGAGCGAAGATCTGGGGATGGAAATGCTGGAAATGGTCGCTAGGATTAGATAGGGAGACACTAGGGCGTATAATAGAAGAATAGTTGAAGCTGGAGAAGATATGGATACATAGGAAAAGAGAGATTTGAGATGAGTATGGAAGATAGGGGAGTAACGAACTGGTATACAAATGTTGGCAAGAGGTAGAGGAGCAAAAGTAGAACACGGTAAAGAGAACAAAATAGGATATTACAAAAGAGGACGGTATGGAAGGGAGGAAATCAGAAATTTAAGACAAAAAAAAAAAGAAGAAGTGGTATTAAGATTAATATAACCAGTAATAGGGGAAAAACGTTAGCATGGAGTGAAATAGGAAATGAAGACAAGAAGAACAAATATTGGAGAAGAGAGAAAGAGGGTGGTGCACAATATGCGGAAAAAAGTGGGAAAATGTAGAACATTTAACGGAGAACTAAAAAGGAAAAAAAGGAAGGAGGACACTACTAGGAGGAAAAAGGGGAAGGGGCAAAATTGCTGAAGAAGGTGGTAGAAAGAAGAAGATTTTATAAGAAAAATGGAGAAAAATAATAAGAATTAAATAATAATTTATTTAATTTGTTGTAAACCGAACCATTTGTTATTTAAAAAAAAAGACAGATGAAGTTAGATTTGGTTTAATTCTCTCCAGAACAAAGAAGTCCAAGCACTGCGAGAAATAGTGGAAGTTTTGCAACAAGATATTTGGTTTCAACAAGATGGCTGTTTCTTTGCACAATATTGACAAAAACTTTCCAGGATATTATTGGTTTACCCGTACACGGTCACTGACTTGGAATCTTGTGACCAGGACTGTATGATTACGATTATAAATAGTGTAGCAAATTACTACAACCACGCCCCTGAAGATGTTTGCCGTAACCTCAAACAAAACGTTTAGAAAAAGAGAAAAAAGTTCTAACAGACCACGGGTCAATAGCTTGGAAAATCATAGTATAAATATGGACACCGGCCTGAAAGTCTACATTTCTCAAATAATACGAATAATTAATTACAAATATGGCGGTGTCTTCATCTTAAAATTTGCAGATTGTTTAAAAAGTTTTAAAATAGTGGGATGGTGGAAAATAATGGAGGGGTTAGAAATATAAAATGCCAAAGCGAAACACAGTATGCAGCAAGAAAAGAGAAGCGGGAAAGACTAAATAATAAAGGGAATAAAAAAGCAACTTTGTCGACAGGTATGTAAAAGCAGTTACATAAAGTCGATCCTTCGATAATTATAGCAAACATAAGCGTTAGCAAAAATGGAAATGTGAAAAATAAGATATTACTGCATAACGGACAATCAAGAATATTGGTAGCAGTTGTGCGAAGAAAGAGGTTGGTCAGTAATAAACGGAAATATAAAAGAGAACAAGATCAATATATGTACATAAGAGAAGTAATTGACTATATGTTTAATGAAAAATTGTAGATCCATCATCAAGTATTGGTCAACTGCCAATACTATATTTTTTATATTACTAGTTTCCACTTACTTAGTAATAATTTATAGTCATTCTTGGAAGATTAAGGTTCTGTAATTAAAAATTTGTCCTCAAAGAAGGAAGGAATAGAGGCCAAAGAATGAAAAAGTACACATAATGATAACAAAAATGGAACGGGCAACAGAAAAGAGAAAGTATAAAACACGATGAAATAGAAAATGACAGAAAAGATAAACAAAAGAAAATGGAAAAATAACGACAGAAGTAAAATAATTATAAAAATTAAGGTAAAATATCAAAAAAAGGAGAAGAATATAAAAAACTGTTGCAGAAAATAATAGTAGAAGTAAAAATAAAGTACAAGCAGGCAGAAAAGGAAAAGAATGGAGATAAATAGAAAGAACACCGGTATAATATAATACGAAGAAGAGAAGAAAAAGCAGCAAACAAAGAAGACAAAAGAAAAAAATTAAAGTTTAATTTTCTTTTGTCTCTTTATTATCTCGAGTGTACTTTTGAATATAAGGTCAAACTTCATTGAGCGCATCAAATACCTACGCAAAAAAAATCTTGCAATAAATAAAATTTTCGTTTTACTTACAAATACTAAAAATATACACATGTATCCACAATAAATTGCAAACAAATCCCTTAAGAAAACACATAAATTTAGTTAACAATATCGATAAATAATCTAGACTTTCGGGGTATTAAAAATGAGGTCCACAAATTAGTAGTAATACGATACGTCCTTATCCCTGACGACAGCTTGCTGGGGTAGGTCCGACCAGGACGCGTCCCTATCGTTTCCGACATCCGTAGAATGATCGGCTCGCTGAAAACTGAACGGCCACGTCTGAAAAGAAAAATCATAAACTAGAAATTAACGACCGTGTTATTAATCAAAAATAAAATATCGTCGGTGCGCCCCCAAAAATTTAATCTTTTTTTTTTCTTCGCCGACGTTTAGGCGTAATTTTAGAATTTGCTTGTGTTAAGAGGAAGCTTGCGGCTGCGCCCAAGTGGCACTTTGCTTAAATAAACATCTTACTGTCATGTCAATGGAATAATTAAACACCGACGCTTCGCCGACAAATGGTTACAGCTGTTTTTAATTCCTCGTGAAAAACTATTCTTGCTATTGTAAATATATTTTCATTTTTAAAAATACTGACGGACGCCCGTATTATTTCGCTTGGCAAAAATAATATTTGAAAATCGCAAGACCGTAACTCAAATTGTAAGAAAACAAAATATACGATGGTGCGTTTACCCAATGCACCTTTGATTACAACCATTACAATTAACTTTGTTTACACTCCACATTTTAACACAATTACTTGCCTGTTCTTTGATTTTAAATATAACTTACTCATCAGATTAATTTATTTATTTGTTGTCAATAGTTAATTGGGCACTTTTCAGCCCGAAGTAAATTCCTATTGGTTTCCCAAGTGTCAAATCATAATTGTGTCTATTGTCATTTTAAACTGAAAACATCGATTAATGTTTCAACGAATTATAAGTAAGCAGATATGACACGATATCTAAAAAATAACTGGTTTGTTTTGTGAGCGTGTTTTTATCAGGAATTTAGTAACTAAAAGTACAATGATTCAAAACATACCTATAATTACGTTCTCTAAATGTTCTCGTCAATCAAAAAAAAAAGTAAAAGAAACAAAAATTTAATTTAATTGGATCAAGTTAATTAAATTACGTCCAGCAAACATCAGAGTTATTGAAAATTGATTTGGAATTCATTGAGAAAATACCATATTGATAGAAATTTGATTCTATCAATTAAATAAAAACAAATACTAAATCTTAATACCAAGACAACTAAAATTTTTTTTAAAGTTTAATTTGATATTTAATCAAATTGAAAAATAATTTAGTTCATAAAAATTAATAAAGTACTAAAATTGAACCAAATTTTCAATTTTTATAAGATAATTTTCAATCTATTTAAAATAAAGATCATAAAATTTGCAAAATTTGGTAACTCTTTTGATACTTAATTTGGAATTCAATCAAGTTGAGAGAATATATTGATAGAAATTTGATTCAATCAAATAAGTAAAGAAAACAAAATCTTAATACATTCTTAGATTAAGTTTTAATTAAATTAAGTTGAGGAAATATAAAAATTGATTCAATAATTCAAGTCAATAAAATATACCGATATACAGAAATTTGACAATTTTTCTATTATTTTTTAAACTACAATTTTTATTATAATCAATTAATAACAATCTAACAAATTCTAAAATTGAGACAGATTTTCAATTTTTTATAAGTTAATTTTCAATCCATTCTAATTGAGAATCATATAATTTGGAAACTTCATAATTTCTCTAACACTTAATTTGGAATTCAATGAATTGAGAAAATATATTGATAGAAGTATGATTCAATCAATTAGGTAAAAAAACAAAATTTTAAGATTTAGACAACTACACTCTTGGATCAAGTTTCAATTAAATTAAGTTGGAGAAACATCACAGTGATTGAAAATTGATTCAATAATTCAAGTCAATAAAAGTTTCCAAATCACAAAATTTTTCTATTCTTTTAAACTTAATTTGTTAAATATTCAAATTAAGGAATCATCAAACAAATTAAAATTTTATCAAGTTAATAGAAGTCAATAAAACTCTAAAATTAAAACAGGTTATTAATTTTTATAAGATAATTTTCAATCCATTCGAATTGAAGATAATATAATTTAGAAATTTGATAATTTTTTTTTAACATTCAATTTGGAATTCAATAAATTGAGAAAATATATTGATAGAAGTATGATTCAATTAATTAAGTAAAAAACACCATAATTTTAATATCTATACAACTACATTCTTGGATCAAGTTGTAATTAAATTAAGTCAAAGGGGAAACATCAAAGTGATTGAAAATTCATTCAATAGTTCAAGTCAATAAAAGATTTCAAATCACAAACTTTTTTTATTTTTAAACTTAATTTTGTTAATTATTCAAATTGAGGAATCATCAAATAAATTAAAATGTTATCAAGTTAACAAAAGTCAAGAAAATAATTTTCAACCCATTCAAATTGAAGATCATAAAACTTGCAAATTTGGTAGTTTTTTGATACCTTAATTGGGAATTCAATTAAGTTTCAATCAAGTTGAGAAACAATATTGATAGAAATTTGATTCAATCAAATAATTAAAAAAAACAAAATCTTAATACATTCTTAGATTAAGTTTTAATTAAATTAAGTTGAGGAAATATAAAATTGTATTCAATAATTCAAGTCAATAAAATATACAAAACTACAAAATTTTGACAAATTTTCTATTTCTTTTAAACAAAAATTTAATTTTTGTTTGTTTACTTAATCAAGTTGAAAAAAAATATTGATTGAATTTTGATTCAATCAAATAAGTAAAAAAAACAAAATCATTCATACTTAGATTAAGTTTCAATTCAATTAAGTTGAGGAAATATAAAAATTGATTCAATAATTCAATTCAATAAAATATACAAAATTACAAGAATTTTGACAAATTTTCTATTTCTTATAAACTTTAATTTTTGTTGTTTACTTAATCTGAAGATTTATCAAATAAATTTAAAATTTATTCAATTGATAACAATCAAACAAATTCTAACATTGAGACAGATTTTCAATTTTTTATTAAGTTAATTTTCAAAAAACTTGCAAAATTTGGTAGTTTTTTGATACTTAATTGGGAATTCAATTAAGTTTCAATCAAAGTTGAGAAACAATATTGATAGAAATTTAATTCAATCAAATAATTAAAGAAAACAAAATCTTAATACATTCTTAGATTAAGTTTTAATTAAATTAAGTTGAGGAAATATAAAATTGATTCAATAATTCAAGTCAATAAAATATACAAAACTATAGAATTTTGACAAATTTTCTATTTCTTTTAAACTTTAATTTTTGTTGTTCATTTAATCTGAAAATTTATCAAATAAATTGAAAATTTATTCAATTAATGACAATCAAACAAATTCTAAAATTGAGACAAATTTTCAAATTTTTATAAGTTAATTTTCAATCCATTCGAATTGAGGATCATATAATTTGGAAATTTGATAATTTCTCTAACACTTAATTTCGAATTCAATGAATTGAGAAAATATATTGATAGAAGTATGATTTAATCAATTAAGTAAAAAAACTAAATTTTAAGATTTAGACAACTACACTCTTGGATCAAACTTCAATTAAATTAAGTTGGGGAAACATCACAGTGATTGAAAATTGATTCAATAATTCAAGTCAATAAAAGATTCCAAATCACACAATTTTTCTATTTTTTAAACTTAATTTGTTAATCATTCAAATTGAGGAATCATCAAATTAATTAAAATTTTATCAAGTTAATAAAAGTCAAGAAAACTTTAAAATTGAGGCAGGTGTTCAATTTTTTATAAATTAATTTTCAATCCATTCGAATTGAGATCATACAAATTGGAAACTTGATAATTTTTCTAACACTTAATTTCGAATTCAATGAATTGAGCAAATATATTGATAGAAGTATGATTCAATCAATTAAGTAAAAAAAACCCAAATTTTAATATCTAGACAACTACATTCTTAGATCAAGTTGTAATTAAATTAATTCGGGGAAACATAAAAATTATTGAAAGTTGACTCAATAATTCAAGTCAATAAAAGGATTCCAAATCACAAAGTTTTTTTATTCTTTTAAACTTAATTTGTTAATTATTCGAATTGAGGAATCATCAAATAAATTAAAATTTTTTCAAGTTAATAAAAGGCAAGAAAACTTTAAAATTGAGACAGATGTTCAATTTTTATAAGAAAATTTTTAACCCATTCAAATTGAAGATCATAAGATTTGCAAAATTTAGTAGTTTTTTTGATATTTAGTTGGGAATTTAATTAAGTTTCAATCAAGTTGAAAATATTGATTGAATTTTGATTCAATCAAATAAGTAAAGAAAACCAAATCATTCATACTTAGATTAAGTTTCAATTCAATTAAGTTGAGGAAACATATAAATTGATTTAATAATTCAATTCAATAAAAATATACAAAATTACAGAATTTTGACAAATTTTCTATTTCTTATAAACATTAATTTTTGTTGTTTACTTAATCTGAAGATTTATCAAATGAATTTAAAATTTATTCAATTGATAACAATCAAACAAATTCTAAATTTGAGACAGATTTTTAATTTTTTATAAGTTAATTTTCAATCCATTTGAATTGAAGATCATATCATTTGAAAATTTGATAATTTCTCTAACACTCACTTTAGAATTCAATGAATTGAAAAAATATATTGATAGAAGTATGATTCAATCAATTAATTAAAAATAAACCCAAATTTTAATATTTAGACAACTACAGTCTTGGATCAAGTTTTAATTAAATTAAGTCGGGGAAACATACAAATTATTGAAAATTGATTCAATAATTCAAGTCAATAAAAGATTCAAATCACAAAATGTTTTTATTCTTTTAAACTTAATTTGTTAATTATTCAAATTAAGAAATCGTCAAATAAATTCAAATTTTATCAAGTTAATAAAAGTCAAGAAAACTTTAGAATTGAGAAAGATGTTCAATTTTTATAAGATAATTTTCAAACCATTCAAATTGAAGATCATAAAATTTGCAAAATTTAGTAGTTTTTTTGATATTTAATTGGGAATTTAATTAAGTTTCAAAAATATTGATAGAAATTTGATTCAATCAAATAAGTAAAAAAAACAAAATTTTAATACATTCTTAGATTAAGTTTCAATTAAATTAAGTTGAGGAAACATAAAAAATGATTTAATAATTCAAATCAATAAAATATACAAAATTACAGAATTTTGACAAATTTTCTAATTCTTATAAACTTTAATTTTTGTTGTTCACTTAATCTGAAGATTTATCAAATGAATTGAAAATTTATTCAATTGATAACACTCCAAACAAATTCTAAAATTGAGACTAATTTTCAATTTTTATAAGTTAATTTTCAATCTATTTGAATTGAGGATCATATAATTTGGAAATTTGATAATTTCTCTAACACTCAATTTGAAATTCAATGAATTGAGAAAATGTATTGATAGAAGTATGATTCAATCAATTAATTAAAAACACCCAAATTTTATAATCTAGACAACTACATTCTTAAATCAAGTTGTAATTAAATTAAGTCGGGAAACATAAAATTATTGAAAATTGATTCAATAATTCAAGTCAATAAAAGATTCAAATCACAAAATTTTTTATTCTTTTTAAACTTAATTTGTTAATTATTCAAATTAAGAAATAAATTAAAATTTTATCAAGTTAATAAAAGTCAAGAAAACTTAAGAATTGAGACAGATGTTCAATTTTTAATAAAATAATATTTCAAACCATTTAAATTTGAAGATCATAAAATTTGCATAATTTAGTAGTTTTTTGATACTATAATTGGGAATTCAATTAAGTTACAAAAATATTGATAGAAATTTGATTAAATCAAATAAGTAAAAAAAACAAAATTTTAATACATTCTTAGATTAAGTTTAAATTAAATTAAGTTGAGGAAACATAAAAATGATTTAATAATTCAAGTCAATAAAACATACAAAATTACAGAATTTTGACAAATTTTCTATTTCTTATAAACTTTAATTTTGTTGTTCACTTAATCTGAAGATTTATCAAATAAATTGAAAATTTATTCAATTGATAACAATCAAACAAATTCTAAAATTGAAACAAATTTTCAATTTTTATAAGTTAATTTTCAATCCATTTGAATTGAGGATCATATAATTTGGAAATTTGATAATTTCTCTAACACTCAATTTGAAATTCAATAAATTGAGAAAATCTATTGATAGAAGTATGATTCAAGCAATAAAAAAACCCAAATTTTAATATCTAGTAAACAACTACATTCTTGGTTTAAGTTGTAATCAAAATTAAAAAGGGAAACATAAAAATTAAAAGAAAATAGATACAATAATTCAAGTCAATAAAAGAAACCAAAACACAAAAAGTTTTACTATTCTTTTAAACTTAATTTGTTAATTGTTCACTAATTGAGGAATCATCAAGTAAATTGAAAATTTTATCAAGTTAATAAAGGCAAGAAAACAAATTCTAAAATTGAAACAGATGTTCAATTTTTTATAAGAAAATTTTCAACCCATTCAAATTGAAGATCATATAATTTGCAACATTTGATAGTTTCTTTGAACACTTAGTTGGAAATTTAATAAAGTTGAGAAAATAATATTGATTGAATTTTGATTCAATCAATTAAGTAAAAAAACAAAATCTTAATTTATTCTAGATCAAGTTTACTACATTCAGATTAAGTTGCAGGTAACATAAAATGGATTCAATAATTCAAGTCAATGAAATATACCGAATTACAAAATTTTGACAATTTTTCAATTTTTTAAACTACAAATTTTTTGTTTACTCAATTTAAAGATTTGTCAAATGAAATTTGATAATTTCTTAAACTGAGGACTCATTAAATAAATTAAAAATTTATCAAATTAAAAGAGCTCTAAAATTAAAACAGATTTTCAATTTTTTATAAGATAATTTCACCCCATTCAAATTGAAGATCATAAAATTTTCAAAATTTTGTGTTTTTTTTTTTTTTTTGATACTTAATGTAGAATTCAATCAATTTTCAATCAGGTTGAGAAAATATATTGATATTGACTCCATCAAATAAGTAAAGAAAACAAAATCTTAATACATATTTAAATAACTACATTCTTAATGTAAGTTGAGGAAACACAAAAATTGATTTAATAATTTAAGTCAATAAAATATATCAAATTACAAAATATTGGCAATTTTTATATTTTTTTTAAACTACAATTTGTTGTTCTATCAATCTGAGGAATCAGAAATAAATTGAAAATTCATTCAATTAATAACAATTAATAAAATTCTAAAACCGAGACAGTTTTTATAAGTTAATTTTTAATCCATTTGAATTGAAGATCTTATAATTTGAGAAGTTTGATAATTTCTTTAACACTTAATTTGGAATTCAATAAAGTTGAGAAAATATATTGATAGAAAAATGATTCAATCAATTAATTAAAAAAATACGAAATTTTAAGATCTAGACAACTACATGCTTAGATCAAGTTTCAATTAAACATCAAAGTGATTGAAAATTGATTCAATAATTCAAGTCAATAAAAGATTCCAAATCACATAATTTATACAATATTTTTCTATTTTTGAAACAGATTTGCAATTTTTCATAAGATAATTTTCAATCCATTCAAATTGAAAAATATAAAATTTGCGAAATTTTTAATTTGGAATTCAGTCAAGTTGAAAAATATATTGATAGAAATTTGATTAAATCAAATACGTAAAGAAAACAAAATCTTAATACATATTTAGATACTACATTCTTAAGTTAAGTTGAGAAAACATAAAAATTAAGTCAATAATTCAAGTCAATAAAAATTACAAATCACAGAATTTACACAATTTTTCTATTTTTTTAAACTTAATTTGTTAATCATGTAAACTGAAGAATCATCAAATAAATTAATAATTTATGAAATTGATAAAAATCAATAGAGCTCTAAAATTAAAACAGATTTTCAATTTTTAATAAGATAATTTTACCCCATCGAAATTTGGTAATTTTTTTGTTACTTAATATGGAATTCAGTCAAGTTGAGAAAATATATTGATAAAAATTTGATTTAATCAAATAAGTAAAGAAAACAAAATCTTAATACATATTTATATAACTACATTTTTAGATTAAATCAATGAAATCAAGTTGACGAAACATTAAAATTGATTTAATAATTCAAGTCAAAAAAATTCTAAAGATAATTTTCAACCTATTAGAATTGAAGATCGTATAATTTGGGAAATTTGATAATTTCTTTAAAACTCATTTTAGAATTTAATGAAATTGGAGAAAATATATTGATAGAAGTATGATTTAATCAATTAATTAATTCTTAATTTATTTAAATTAACAATCCTAAAATTTATAAAACACAAATAATCATGGTAATTTCTTTGATACTCAATTTGAAATTCAATCAAATTGAAAAAAATCATGAAAAAAAAGAAATTGATCAAATCGTTTAAAACAAAATTTATAAATTTTTTATAATTGCAATAATTTCATTGATACCCTATTTGGAATTTAATCAGTTGAGAAAAATAATATTGATAGAAAATTGATTCGATCATTTAAGTAAAACCGAAATCTTTGATCAAGTTTCAATTAAATCAAGTCAATTAAAACATCAAGATGAAAATTGATTTATTTGCTTAAATAAATTAAGTTTTAAATTATAACCTGATTTCAATTTTTCTAAATTTTCACTGTAGCCAAATTGCAAAAAAATTCAGTGAAAATTGATTTAATCATTTATTTCAATAAATCAAAAATACAAAATTTGAAAATCTAGCATTTATGATTCTTTTACACAAATTTATAAAAAAAATACGTACAAATTGATTTTAAGTTAAAAAAACTATTAAGTTGATCGAACATCAAATTGGTTAATATTTGATTCAACAAAAGACACAATATTACAGAATTCAAACAATTTTTCTATTTTTATTAAACATCAATAAAACTGTAGAATTACCAAATAAATTAAAATTTATTAAATCAATAAAAATTAAAAAAATCTAAAATTATGGCAGATTATTAATTTTGTATGTTAATTTTTAATCCATTCAAACTGAGAATCTTAAATTTTTAAAATATAAATAACATTAGTAATTTTATTGATACTCAATTTAAAATCAATGAAGTTGAGAAAATATCATATTGATAGAAATTTATTTAATCGATTAAGTGAATAAACTACAAAGTTTTGATATCCAGAAATTTTTATTTTTGGATCAAGTTTCAATTAAATTAAGTCGAGGAAACATCAGAGTGATTAAAAATTGATTCATAATTCAAGTCAATAAAAATTCCAAGTCATAGAATTTAGACAATTTTTATTTTTGTAAATTTTAATTTTTATTTAATCAAACTGAGAAGGCATTAAATAAATTAATAATTTATTTAATTAATAAAAATCAATAAAATTTAAAATTGAAACAAATTTTCAATCTATTCAAACTGAAGATGATAAAATTTGCGTTAATTCGTTTAATACTCAATTTAAAATTCAATCAAGTTGAGAAATTATCAGATTGATTGAAATTTGATTGAATCAATTAATTAAAAAAAATAAAATTTTATTATCTACTGTACAACTACATTCTTAGATCAAGTTGAAAAAGTAACATATTGTTAGAAATTTTATTAAATCATTCAATCGAAATATCTAGACAACTACATTCTTGGATATAATATCAATTAAATGTATTAATGATTAAGAATTGATTCAATAATTCATATAAATAAAAGATACTAAATCACAGAAAACAAAGAAATAACTCCAAAATCCAGTCATATTTCCAATCTTTTTTAAAATCATTGTTTAACTACATCCGGTTAATGATTACTCAATTAATTAAAAATTGATTCAATCATTTAAATAATTAAAGTTTAAAATTCTTTGGTGATTTAGATTTTTCTAAATTTTTAGTTCAGCCAAATTGCAAAAATTTTAAATCAAAATTGATTCAATTATTTATTTAAGTAAATCAAAAATAGAAAGTTTGAAAATCTAGTTTTTATTATTTTAATGATTATTTTAAACAAATTTATAATAAAATTAATAGAAAATTAATTTTAAGTTAACAAAAACTATGAAGTTTATCAAAGATTAAATTGATTAAAAATTTATTCAATAAATTAAGTAAAAAACCAAAACTTTAAAATCTTGCATCAAATTAAGTATCAAAATGGTTCAATAATTTAAGTCACTAAAAGATACCAAATCACCAAATTTAAACAATTTTTTTACTTTTAATGAACTTTACTGAAACTGTAGAATTTTCAAATAAAATTATTCAATTAATAAAAATCAATACAATTTACAAATTGAGACAGATTTTCAATTTTTTTAATTAATTTTTGATCCATTCAAATTTTTAAGATCTTAAAATTTGTAAAATATAAATACGATTAGTAATTTCTTCAATAATCAATTTAAAATTCAATCAAGTTCAGAAAAGATTTTTAAGTCACTTTTGAACATAATACAATTGAATAAATAATAATAAAATAAATAAATAAATTCTAGCATAATTTAGATTTTCTTAAATTTTCATTTTAGCCAAATTGCAAAAAAGGTTAGGAGAAAATTGATTGATTTGAGTAAATCAAAAATTAAAAATTTTTAAATTTAGTTTTAATTATTTTAATGTTTGTTTTAAACATACTTATAATAAAAATAATTTCAAATTGATTACAAAAACTATTAAGTTAATTAACCATCAAATTGATTAAAATTGATTCAATAAATTAAGTAAGAAACAAAATCTTAAAATCTAGACATCTACATTTTTAAAGGAAATTGAAGCAAATTAAAAAAAATGATTAAAAATTGATTCAAAGTCAATAAAAGATACCAAATAACGGAATTTGGACAATTTTTCTATTTTTTTTTTTAATTTAATTCATTATTTAATCCAACTGACAAATTATCAAGTAAATTGAAAATTTATTCAATTAATAAAAATAATAATAAAAGTTAATTTTTGATCGATTCAAACTGAAGATCTTAAAATTTGTAAAATATAAAAACATTAGTAATTTTTTGGATACTCAATTTGGAATTCAATTAATTTAAAATAGAATCAATTTGGTAGAAATTAGATTCAATAATTCAAATAATTCTAAATCACATAATTTTGAAAATTTTTTATTTCTTCTTAATTTCAATTTGTTATTCATTCAAACTGAAGAATCATCAAATAAATTGAAAATTCATTTAATTAATAAAGATCAATAAAATTCTAGACATCTATTCAATTGAAATTGAAGATTATAAAATTTGAAAAATATAATAAAATTGGTAATTTCATTGATGGGTACTTTATTTGATCTTAAGATCTTGATCTTGTATCAAGTTTTAATTAAACTACGTTAAGAAAACATCATAGTTATTAAAAACTGATTCAATGATTTAAAACGACAAAAATACAAAATCAATTTTTCTATTTTTTAAACCTCAATTTTTATTTAATTAAATTGAAATTTAAATAATAAAATAAATAATAATAAATAATAAATTCAATTGGTTTTAAAAATTTGCAAAATATAAATGTAATTTATTTCATACCAAATTTGGAATTTAATCAAGATTAGAAAAATCAAGTTGATGAAAAATTGATTCAATAATTTAACAAAATATAAAAATATAATAATTTAAAATAGTATAGCCTGATTTATTTTGTTTAAATGTTTTCTATAAATGAAGTTGCAAAAAAATTGAAATTTAATTTAATCAATTAAATAAAAAAACAAATTCTAAAGATTTAGACATTTCTGGATCAAGTTTCAATTAAATTAAGTAGAACAAAGTAACTAAAATAATTATTTTTTTTTAATCAAATTGAGAAAAGATCATATAGATAGAAAATTGATTAAATTGTTTAATGCTTGAAAAAAACGTCTAAGAGTGTATAAAAAGTGTGTCCCAAATGTTGAAAGAGAAGCGAAAAAAAACTATTCAATAAATGTCGTAAACATTTTAGGACTATATTTTAACTTTTGTTTGAAAAAGCAGAAACAGGAAATTGGATTTTAGAAAAAATTTAAACAAAAGTTATAGATAATAAAATTTTCATCAACTTTTTTTAATAACTTTTTTTGTACGATTAATATGTTCTACATTATTAAAAAAATGATTATCATATTTTTTATAGTAACTACTTATTAAAACAAAATAGTTTTGTTTCCCTAAATTAAAAAAACAATTTTTTTTGCAGATTGCAGATAACCAAAGTTTTTTCTCCAATTTTAATTAAAAAAATGCAGTGCAACTCAATATAATAATAATAAATTGTTTATATTATTTAGTTTCTAACAAAATTCTTTATTTTTTGAAAAATTAAGCATATTTATTTTCATGGATGTATGACCAACGAGTGTTCAAATAAAAAACTGGGGTAAGTAGGTCTTGGTATTTTCTTTGACATTTGGTGACAAAGTAGTCAGATACAAAGTTTAGGTTAGAATTTAAAATATTTGAGAAAACATCGATTTCTGTCAATTTTTAGGTTATGTTTACATCATTTTGTAATTCCAAGCCACTACGCGTTATTTAACTGTACTATTTGTACACTATAAAAATAATTAAAATAATTGAATTCTGTGGTTTTAAAAAACTGTATTCTGAAATATGACAATCCCGACGCAATTACTTAATAAAATTGTTCTGAATATCAACAATAAATCGAGAAATAACTTTGAAAACAAAAAATAATTAAGCGGGTTTGTAGAGAAAATTTTGTAAACGTTCAGGTATAATTTTTGGCCTTTTCTGCTGGGTGCTTAAGCCTTACAACTTTCAAAATCAATCCGCTATTGTCAACAAAACAAAAACCCGATGCACCGATTACAAAAATAAAATGTTAAAGTTCAAGAAAATGTAATTTACAACAATTTTTGCTTCATAATTTTTCTCGATAACCACTTATTGCATAAAATAAAATTAAAATTAAATGATAAGCATGTGTACCTATGGTATGTGCTAGAATTATTTGTATAGACTGAAGACTGAGACTGAAGAATGACACTTTGGAAAAAGGATAATTGTTTCCGCAATTTAATTTTGCTTTAATTTTTTGTCGAGATACAGAAGTCAGGTTACCTTAATTTAAAGAAATCTTATCAGTTTGGATGTGATCTCGTTTACCCAATACACACTTAATTGCAGTGTTCTCAATCAAATCAAACGATCTCGAAATAAATTTAATCAACTCACCAAAGTTAAGGGATGTTTATGTATCTGTTCGGAAGAGACCGGTTGGTCCATGAGCACAGCTCTTAGATGTGCTATGTAACTGGTGGCCAACCTCAAAGTGTCCAACTTCGATAGCTTAGTATCAGCTGGAACCCAAGGCAATGTCGTCTTCAGTCTGCAAAATGCCCTGCTTAACACCCTCATGCGAGCCCTTTCTCGTGCATTGGCTGCGTTTCTTTGAGGATGCTGCTTGATGTCGTCCAAATCTTCGTCCGATTCGGTCGAATCAGTTTGGCGACGTTTTCGAGGCATACTCTTTGATGGTGGATCTTAACGTACAGTAAAAGAATTACTACCAATGATTTGAGAATTCTCTAAATATCCGCAAGCATTGCCCAAAATGGTAAAATAATTCAACAAGGACTAAGTGCCGACGCTGATCAAGTTCAAGTTCATCCATACACAACAGACTATGAACTTACAAAAGCCCCAAATATTTTTGCCGACGCATTCAGTTTTAGGATTATGACAATTAAAAAAGTGTCAAGAAATTAACTTACCTTAAATTAATTATCGCAAAAACAAATAAAACAGCGCACTACACATTGTTAAACTACCCAAAACTGTGCACCAAATTTTACTAATCATTTTACTTTAACTAAATCAAGGCGGCTTGAGTCGCTTTAAGCCCCTCCTACGTGTCTTAAGCCACCAATCGTTGCAACAAACGTCAATTAATTTTGACGTTTGCTTGTCAATTTTTGCGCTCGCATCAACATCCGTCTTTACTTTATCGCTTGTAATTTTGAATTTCAATTTTATTTGATTATTGAACGCAATTAACTTAACAAAAGTCAAAAATGAAAAAAAAGTTACATTAAATTAGAATACGCTTAGTTGGCTTCGATTCAAAACAAATAACGATGCGATTAATTTTTAAAAGTTAAATATTTATGAATTCTTCTTTAATTTGTCATTAGTAAATAAGGTCGATTATGGCCTTTTTTCATGGTGTTCTACTAGAAGCTATTCGAAAAACATTTATTCGAAGGAACTCTCGAATCAAGTGTGCTTGTTTCGGAAAGCAAACGTCAATATTTTGAATAAAATTTTTTTACAGCAAACTTGACTTAGTGGACGAGGATCTTGTTCTGTGAGAGAAGCTTAGGTTCTAGAGAAGAAGTTTACTAAATGTGAGATTAAAAACTTTCTTGGTTTGAGAAAATTACGCTTTAACGACAAGCGGAAGCTGTTCTCTAGAATAGAAAAAGAATGAAAGGGAAGAAGACCAAAGTAACTGTGAGCGCTTCTAAACGTAACTGACACTGTCTCAAAACGAGCTGAAAGATCAGAGAGAGAGAGCTGGATATTAGCAAACAATAGCATTCAGACGCTTAACAATAGCGCTAGCGGTAAGACAGCGATGATTTAGTCTTGGAGACATACTCAGAGAATCTCAGTGAGTGAGAAGCAGTTCTTCTATATTTAGACGCTAGAAAAGGGTCCATTAAGTTGTAGAGCTCATAGCTATACCCATGAGTGACTAAGAACTGTAGTGATGAAGCTTCTACCTTTAAACAGCGATAGTGTGCTTCTAAACGTAACTGACACTGTACCATCCCAAATTTGCTACCCAGGAAAAGATCAAAAAAATAAAATGAGGGTTACGAGGCAACCGTACTCAGTTTTTCGGATAAGAGTCTTGAAGGAACTTAATAACTGAAAAGTAGTTCCTCAATATTCCGTTGCTACAAGAGGATACATTAAAATTTACTGACTGCTTATAACAAAAAACCCAGAAGTGGCTAAGAACGGTGGTGAAGAGGCTTCACCCTTTGGCGAGCAATGGAGTGACTGTTATATAATCTGAAACTCACCAAGGAACAGGAAAATCACTTTTATAATAACTTCCGAATGCCATTGTGGCTACCAACAAAAACAAAACGACTAAATATGTGCCGCTTCGTGTTATCGTAACACGTCTTAATAATGATCTGCACTTAAGTAACTTTGTCAAAAAATGTGCACTTTTGTATTTTACGATGACGATGTATTTACTCAATTCATGTTTTCCGTTATTGATTACAGCTTGATAAAGGTATTCTAGAAGATGAAGATTTGTTTGGCATTTGACGATGAAATGTTTTTGAGCTGGGAATGAGATTTGCCTAGATTATTTGTGAACCAACAACATTTGGGGGTAATTATTCAAAAAGGTAGAGATTTTTTTCAGATACAGAATTGACTAATAAAAAAATTATGTCATTTTTTTGAGCATTTGTTTTTGGAAAAACTTTTGAATCACAACTCCCACCAATACTGGATCGTTTTGAGTCGTGGTTAAGGGTCTTGTTAATAAAGAAAAGTTGAGAGTAGTCCATGTTGGGAATATCGAGTGCAAGAAGTTTTCTCTTCAAAGATAAATTTCCATTTAGTGGTCAAGAATGGCTATGTCTTCTTCTGTGAAAGAATTTGTAGGTTCTGAATCAGATGTGGCGTTTATTACATGTGAGAGTGAAACCTTTCTTAAAGATAGGACTTGGTTTGAGGATTTTCTTTAAGCTTTAACGACAAGCAGAAACGGTTATCTATAGTCTAAAAAGTATGAAAGAGGAAAGCAGTCTGGCAGTTTCAGTATTTCCATCGAAGCTAACTATCCCAAGTGCGACAACCACGAGTGCCTGAACAAAAAAAATTCAACGAGAGAGGATTGGGGACCACAAGACAATAGCATTCAGTTTTTGGCGAAATTCCGGCTTCAGGTGTGCAGAATAAGAATCGGCAGCATGGAGACAGTCTGGACTTTCAGAAACGGCCTCAAGCAAAGATTTTATCAGACGCTAAGAAGTAAGATTTAGTCTCGGAGGTATACTCAAAGAGTCTCAGTGACTGAAAAATAGTCCCCCTATATTCAAACGCTAGATGAGGGTACATTCAGTTGTAGTGCTAATATCAGAAAACTCGTGAGTGGCTAAGAAGAAGCTTTTATCTCTGGCGAGTGATAGTGTACCTCTAAACGTAAATGACATTGCACCCTCCCAACTCTGCCAGGTAAAAAAAATAAAAGAAATAAAATGCAACGACAGAGGGCTCAAAGGTTACAAAGCGACAGTAGTCAATTTTTCGGTAAAATTACAGCATCAATTCTTCAAATAATGTAAGGGCAGTATGAAAACACTCTAGTATTCTAAAAACCAAACCAATGGCGTTCTATGACGACAATAAAAATTGATTGAGCCTTGAAGAGATAGTAGTAGAGAAGCCATCCTTCCATTTTTTGATTTTAGAGAGGGGTTTCTTAAGTTGTAGTGCTTATGGAAAAAAAATTCGTTAGAGGCTAAGAACTGTGGTAATAAAGCTTCCACCTTTGACGTGCGATAGTGTGCCTCTAAACATAAGTGACATTATACTCAGCGAGTAAAGATGCAAGAAATAAAATAGAACGAGAGAGGGGTCACGAAGAGACACTACTTAGTTTTTTGAAGAAATTGCATCATCAACTATCCAGTATAGTATTGGCAGTATGGAAACACTCTAGACGTCCAGAAGCGGTCGTAGAAACTGCAAGGCTTTTATCAGGCGCTAAGATTGCTATGAGGATGTATTTAGGTTCGGGACAGTTTTACTAACTGAGAAGTTTTTAATTTTAGATGCTAGAGAAGGGTGCTGACTGCTCATGGTAGAAAACCCAGAAAAAGTTTCTACATTTGCAAAACATATAATGACTATTAGATCATTCAGAAAATCGCCGAGGAACGACAAAATTATTTTTGTATTAACTACCGAAAGTCATTCTGGTGGTCAAAAAAAGGAAAAGGGAAACTTGGTAACTACCCTCAAAGGAAGAACGATGAGGATTTTTTGGGTATTAGACAATGAGTAGTTTTTGAACTCGTATGAGTCAATAAATGTCAGCAAAATGAGACTGTCATCTACTGAAGCAGAACTGCGCTTCTTAGTAAGAAAAGCAGTTTTACTCCTTGAAAGAAAACAATTGACTACATGATTTTTAGTTAAATAGACCAAGAATAGCAATCACAGTATCTTACGGTAAAGACATGAAGTAGTTATTTAACTTTTTGAAGGGAACCGGGGTTAGGATTAGAAAGCAAGTCAGCTTAGAGCCAAAAATTTTAGTTACCAAACTGAAGTAAGAATTTTTGAAGAAAAAAGAAAAGGGCCCAGACGTTTACTAAATGTGAGAATGCACACTTCGTTAAATATGTAGGACTTGATTTAAATAAACCATATTTTATTGACTCCAAACGTAGCTGACACTGTACCTTCTCAAATCTGCAAGTCAAGAAAAAATGAAAAAATAAAAGGCAACAAGAGACGGGTTAATGATTTACCAGGTACTAAGTTTTTCAGCAAAATTCCAACTTCAGCTAACGAGAAAGAGAGTCGTTAGTGTAGAGACACTCCAGACTTCTGGAAACGGTCGGTTTTATTAGACGCGAATCAGTGACGCTAGAACGGCGATCATGACGGATTAAGTCTCGTAAAGATACTCGGGCAGTTTCAATAAGTAAGAAGTAGTCTCTGAATAACAAGCTACTTCTACCTTTGGCGAGCGATAGAATGACTGTTAAATCAGTCAGAAATTTACCAAAAGAGACGAAAAAATCTCTTTTTTAGTAACTGCCAGAAGCCATTCTAGCGGCCAACAAAAAACAAAACGATAGATAAGATCTAGTACCGCCTCATGCTACCGTACCCGAATTGTGTCTACAGATGTGTAAACAGTTACATAAGTCTATTTGTCAATTTTGCTTTTCACGGTAAAGATGAATTTACTTAATCAGCGTTTTTCGCTAGTGGCTGCAGCTTGATAAACGCACTCAAATGAGAATTTCACGTTAAGCGATTTTCGAGCTTGGACAATAAATCTCATCAGAGTGAGGTTTATCTAGATGCACTGTGAGCTAACAAAATTTGGAAATTGGAAAATTACTTAAAAGAGTAAGTGGCAGCAAAGAGGTAGTTCTGACATCTTTTGAACAACCTAAAGCACCGAAGTGTCTTTTTCCTTAAATTCTTAATTTTTTTGTTATTTTTAACCAAAGTTCAGGATCTACTTTAGTCACTCAAAGCAGAAATGAAGTGGTACCCATTACAACTTCCAAATGCTAAACACTAAAGGTTTTATCTAATGATGCAATATGCAACCATAATAAGATCTATATAATGCCAGAAGCAGAAGCAATTGATTTATTGTTGCAAACCTAATTTCCTGTGGTCGTGCCTTTTAAATTATCTGAACTAGACAACGTTTATGTGTCATAGGTTGGAACTATTAGTCTCAGAACTACGCAAATCGTTTAGAGCAGACTTTGAAATCTGATTTAAAAATTAAGAAAAGCAAATGTTATTTTTAAACCTAAAGCAGGTCTTTTTTCATCAGGTAAAAGCCCTGGAAAACTGAAGATCCGCTAGTCAGATCAGCATTTGACAAACTATATCAATCAGGAGCATATATTGAAACAAACCTGTGCTTTTTTAGTTATAAAGACAGCTTTAGTGCTTGAAAAGATAAAAGTGGCCCTGCTAGTAAGTTACATGTTTTCTAAATCCAACTCCGAAGAGGATCTAGGTAGACGGAGGATGACAATGGAAGCATCTATGGTGAGAAGATTAAGTATTTTACTTTTTGGGGAGAATTGGGTTTGGGATTGAAGAACAAGTTAGATTGGGAAGAAAGATTTTGTTTACAAAGCTGAAGTATATGATGGAGGAATGAATGGATAACCCTCTTGTTCTCAGTCTATTGGGCTCTAACATAAAATCAATTAATAAGGTCTAAATACTAGCATTGTTCAACAAATTATTCTTGAAGTGGATACTTGGGAATAGGAGCTTCGAAAACAAAATAAAAGAGGGAACATATGCGGCAACAAAGATTCGTAAAACTAGAACTTTTGATGAGGTTGTCTGGAGCAATGGGAAAAAAACATAATGGATTATTAGAAAGTCAGAAAATTACTACAACGATAAATTGGGAGGGAGACATTAAATACCAAAAAAATTGTAAGAATTCAAAATTTTTTTCACCCAATATTTCAAGGTATGAATCTATCACTCTTTACTACAACTGTTGGGATATCCTGATAGTAGAAGTACTTGTACTGTTACAATAGGGGTGTTTAATTTATGGTCTTTCTTACCATTATTTGTTTATACTAAATATACCTCAGCATGGTACAAAAAAAATTAGGTGCAATTTTTGTAAAGATGTTCCAAAAACACAATTTGTTACTGCACATAAACCTTCGCTAAGCGAACACCAGTTTTCTCTTGCAGCAAGATGCGTATTTGATGCCATAACATTTTGGCGTCTTTACTCGAGGTACTCATTGTTTCCACGGCGAAAGCTGTAAAAGCCGCACCAAAACCTGCAGCAAACGTATTTACATAAGGGCCTTTACCATCCGTTTCGAAGAGACCACAAGGTTGGAATAAATTGGGAGTGTCAATAGAGGCTAATGCATGTTTTAAAGTGATATTGATAGTATTGTGCCGCGAAAACCTGCCAGCACTTTCCGGACGAGTGGTGATGATGTCTTTGGGAGTCGACCTTAGAACCACAAATACAAAAATATGTACCTATGGCAAATGTATGTACAAATTGAAGTTGGAAGCAAAACATTTAACCAGGCTCCAGAATCAGGTTGTGATGATTCAAGTATTTTATTATTATATAACAATCGTGATGTGCCTGCTTAGAAGGGATGTTCCTTAAGTTGGGAATTCACTTTTAAAAATCATGGAAGGCGAAAATGCAACTCATATCCCCATTCGATGTGGAGAGCTCCAATGGAACCTATTTCTAAACTTTGATTCGCAAATTTAACAACTGCAAACACGTAGTTCTGGCAACTTTAAGATTCTCTTCTAGATTCAATATCCCAATAAGAAACAGTGGTTGAATGAGTTCCAGACTAACATCTTCATAGTAACCGTTGGCTCTCAACGTGTGGCTCATCTAGAAAACGATGAAGTTTAAATTTACAATCTGAAGCAGTCATGTATCAATATCTTCTTTGATAATACTACAATTTCTAAAGATAAAGTGGATGATTCCATATAAAAAAGGTATAAAGTGTACAATTGAAAAATGTTTTGACACAACATTTGAACTTACTTAAGGCAAAGTAACGTCTAGTTAAACCTTAAGTTACCTAAACCAGCCATATCTAGAAAAAATTCTAATTTAAATTTAATATTAGTCCACGGGTTTAAGCGAACTTAACTCGGTCAGAAATTGTTGTTTAAGCTACTAATACTTACTCATCCGTATTTTTAGAATTTAGTACGTTTGACGTTTATGCAAAAATTTTTGGTACCTACCGACTATTAGTACTGTAAGGTAGAAGGTGAAGTCCTAACTAAGATAATTGAAAATCAGAATCAAATTTGTGGACAGACGTTTATGGTGGTTTTTTTTGTGATCCTCGGTCCCGGTCAATATACGGTATAGTTTTAAAAGAGACATCAATTCTTAACAGTTTTAAATAAAAGACGAGGTTACGATTTATGTTGATAATCATGTATTGGTCTAAGTTAAGCAACTTTGAGCCCGGTCACTATTGAATTGATTAAATAAAATACGTCTATCACAGCCACCTACATATTTTTACAATTCAGTATCTAAGTAAATGGAACATTTTTTGTGTGAAATAAATATTTAGGTAGGTAAGGTTTTCCGTTGAAGTATTTCAACACAAAAACACGCAGAATCTTGGAAGAACAATACAATTCTTGTAAACATATACATCGGCTTAGGTTTATTATTTTAGTTCCACAAACAAACACAACACCCGTGTGAAGCGTCTTTGCGTTTATACACTTTTCACTAAAACAAAAATATCATGACCCGCCACCGACCGATCCTATAACAACAAATAATCGATATTATTTTGCAAACAAGGTCTCAATTTTACCATAATTTTTTTCAAAATGCTACAAAAATAATAAATAGATTAATGTCGTTTGAATCCTTAAAGAATCTGAAGGCGGAAGCGGAAGGTTTTGACAGATGAGAAGCTTCTCGCACCTGGATGTGACAATTCGTTTGACGTTTTTATTTATAGTTTAATTGGATTGTTGTTTGAAGGACAGCAGAAGTGATGTACGGAAACGAAAAATGTTTACGTGTGGGCGCAATGATTTTGGAGAAATCAAATAACTTACTTCTTATAGATATATAGGCATTACTCGATACACATATGTACGCTACTATTATAATTTTCTGGGTGTATATAGTTTAAGCACATCTCATAATGGAACCTTGTGGAACTCCTTCAATTTGTTGATTGATTATATTTAAACACTAATACCTTCATGGTTTTTAAAAAAACGGGTACCTTTTTGTTGTTTTTGAAGGTTAATTGTTCTTCACATTCTAATTTACCAAAAATTTAAACGGCGATGCAACCCTTCCTAAATTAAATAAAAGCGAGTGACGGGCCTTTCTTGAAAACACTGTGCATGGCAAAACCTAACCCCAGACTGTGCACGGCGGTTTTTTATTAAAAAATCAATGAAAAGCATTTTTTATAAAATAATTGTTTTCACTATGTTTCGCAATTTTCTTTTCAAAAATTCTTGCATATTCGTACTCCTTAGGTCATGGGCTTTCTAAATATATAGGTCTCATCGTGTGGGCCAAACTAAACTCGAGCTTTTCTAGCCTTTTGTATGTTTTACAACTTGTACCTCTTTCTTTAATGTTGTAATATAATTTTTAGTTTTTTAAATAATTTTTTAGTTGTTGTTTTAACTTGCTCGTATTAAATATTTGTTGTTATCTTATTTTTCTGTTATTCAGTTTGTTTTTCCTTTTATTCTTTAAAAACTTTCCTATTGTACTTTTTTGAATAATAATGTTTGAAAATATTGTGAAATTAAATACTGTCATATGATCACTGTATCTTGGTAGTTGTTTATAGAATCAACCTCTCTGATGGCTGACCGGCCTCAAGACTAAAACTATTGTAAATCATCTTTGTGGGGTGTGGCGAAATGCTCTTTTGAAGGATTTTGCATTTATGGTCTTAGAAGGATTCTTATACAAGGATTCTCATTCAAATGCATGAACATTCTCTAAGCTTAAGCAGTATTTAGGTATTTTCTCGACATTATCTTAAGAAGATCTTTACTTGCCTCAGAATCTACCTCAGTCTGATTCTGTTTGTTACTGGGTTAACTCTACACTACAATCCTTTCTAAATTCTTCAAATTTTTCAAACTTGTGACAGTTTTTTTTCCACTTTGATGCAAATTACGTAAGTAGACGCGCCTTGCACTAGGCAACACAACTTTCTCGCAGGTCAAGTGTCTTTTGAACTTTGTTCGAAATTCGGGAATCGTTTTTTTGAGGTTGATGTGGTGTACGGCTCCAAGTATTAGAGATTGTTTTTTACACAACTCACTAAACTGAATCAGTCGTAGATTTACCGTTTTAATGTTTTGAGGTATTGTAATTATAACCATCTTGTCTTCAATAGAAAAGTTTGACATGCGGTTCATGGCCATTTTGTAGAATTTTTAAAGTTTTCACCTGGTTGTGTTCTCGAGAAGTTACACCTCAAATATGTTCGTCTTACATGAAATCTATATCCACGAACCAGTGATTAGCAAATAGTGAACTGACTAGAAACTTCTACTCATCGCTTTCCAGCTGTATAGAAACGAAAATGTTGTTTTATTTTTTTTTGCATTCATTATGACGATAAATGACTCATTCAGGAAAACATATTTTAGTGTCTTGGAAACTGCAACAAAGCATGCAGCACCAATTTGGGGCAATAGTAGTACGAGAAGATTTGGATTCATGTAATTGTTTGGCGACAATTAAAGAAAGTCTAAGATAGACGGTTATAGATAGAGAGAAGGTTCATTTTTGTATTTTGAAATTTTTAAAGAGAAGCGTTGTAATACATAAAACTCAAAACCGAGGTCAAAACTTTTAAGATAACATGTTGTTCTAAACGTGGCTACAGCAGCGGTGAATTCTTGTAAAAGGACATTTTTATTTTAATGTTTCAAATAATGGGGCATACTTTAAAACGTGTTGTTGTGTTTTTGTACTTACTAGAAACTATAATCAGGTAAGGGCACCTAACTTAACGTATTGGTTAGATTCGATTCTACTATGTTTGCAAAGAATAAGCATGGCTATCTAACCTATAAAAATAGGAGAGATGATTCGTTTTTTGTAGATGACTTGGTTATAACTATATGAACATTTTTAAAACAAGAAGAAGATGGAGAGGGGTTAAGAGAGTTAGGTTAGAGATTAGCAAGGGAACGAGAAATGGGTAGAGAAGTTTAAGAGATTGGAGGAAAGAATAGGAGAGTCTGGAAAAGTCATGAAAAAAAAGTAGAAGAGATGTTGAAGAATAAAACGGAGATGAAAACGAAATAGAGGAGGCAACAGAGATACAAAAAGGAATAGGGAGAGAATTTTGAGAGTACATAGAAAAATTTGGGATGGTAGGGTTAGTAGAGACATGGTTGGAAGAGAAAGATTGGGAGAAAAGAATAGAAATTTTGACTAGACTGTACAGTTCGTGGAAAGAAAGAAAAAAAGTAAAACAAAACAAGGTGTAATTACGGGAATGATAAAGGACAGGTAGAAGGAATAGTAAAAACTACATGTAGGTTAAGCAGGGAGAAAAGTATACGGTAATAACAATATACGGAAAAGAAATGGAAACGACAAGAAAAATTGAGCACCAAGAGGGAGAAAAATAATAATAAGAGGAGATTTCAATGTTAGAAAAGCGGAGAGGGGTATGTGCTGGTAATCGGTGAAAAGAGAAAATGGTGTCAATGGATAAGCACGTAAAGGATCACAAAGAAGAAAACTAATGAAAATGTGTGACGAAAGGGGATGAACAATTTTTAATGGAAATATAGAAGAGGGAGGGCATACATAAATGAAAAAGAAGTGTCGGTAATTGATTAAGCGAAAGTGAACAAAAGAGTTTAAAGAAGATAGAAAAACTACTAATAAGTTAAAAGGAAGAATCTGACTATCAACTTTTATAAATTTATTTATTTATTTAATCGTATGGTACATTTTAAATATTGTATTGTGATGTAAGTGTTATGTATGGTGCCCCAGAAGATCAGTATAAACCTGTACAGTGTGGTGACGAAATAATTTTTAGAAATAATATTAAAGAAAAGAAGAGCAGGAAGAAAAAGAGAAGTAAGAGTGGAATGGGGTATTATGAAAAATTGGACGAAAAAGAAATGGAAAGGCACCGAGAAAAATTTAGACCTACAAGACAGTTGATGAACAATTAAAATAGGTGGTGAATAACAATGGAGGAAGTAGTAGACAAAGAGAATAAGAAAAAGGAGAGAGACAAAGAATGATGGAACAGAGAGTGGAAGTAAAGAAAGAGTTACGAAAGAGAAGAAAAGATAGAAAAAGGAAAAAATAGGTACAGAGGAATTGAGAAAGCTAAAGCAAAACTTTAAAAAGAACGTAAATAAAAGAATAGAAGAATTCAGGACAGAATTAGAGAAAATGTTAAAAACATAAGAAACAAAGGAGAATTACGAAAATTTATGAATAAAAGGAGAAACAAAGACAAAAATACAGGAACGAAGATAGATGAGAAACAATGGATGAATACTGCATAGATTAAGAAGCGGGGAGATTATAAATGAAGAAGTAAACAGGCAATGAATAAAATGAAGACTGGAAACACAGAAGGGACATACAAAACACAAGGTGAACAATTGGAATCCACATGAGCGAAGATGAGAGAAAGTTTAAGGACGATTTTTACAAAATAGTGGAGAAGAGAGGGATTTCGAGGGCGTAGAGGGAAGTAATTATATGTCCGATTTTCAAGGGGTCAGAAAAGAATGAAGTAAGGAACTATATATAGAGGAGTCAGTGTAGCAAATGTAGGATACAAAATCTGTGCGGATATGCCTGAGGAGGTAATACAAAAAAAAAAGATAATATCTGATTGGCAAGCGGGATTTATGAAAGGAAAAGGGACAATGGATCATAACGTATATATTGATAAGAACTTGAGAAGAAAGATGGAAAAGTGTACGCTCTGTTCCTTAACATAAAGGCGGCATTCGACAGACAAATACTATGGAAGAAATTCAGGAAGAAAAATATAAGTAAAGAACTAGTGAAAGCAATTGAAGAAATTTACGAAGAGTCAAAATATAGAACGAAACGGGAATGGAAAGTTAGCGGAAAAATTCAGTACGAAGAAGGGTTAAGACAGGAATGCCCAATTAGTCCAAGACTATTTGCCATGTAATTACAAAATACAAACAAAAGAGGGGAGTAATAGGGGTTATTATTTAGACAAAAATAAAATTCCAAAAAAGAGAAGGAGGAGTAAAAAGTAATATGTATGAAATGGAGATATGGATATAGAAGGAATGGGAGGAACTAGAAAAAATACAAAAAACATAATAGAAAAGAAATTAACAATACAAACGAGAAAGAGAGGGCAATGAGGTACAAAGAAGAGATAAATAAAAACAGGGAAAACGAAATATTGAATGAATTTTGCAGAAAGAAATAAAGCACAGGCAAAAAAAAAGAAAAATGTATTATGAAAGGGAAGGGTTTGCTAGATAAGAAGAAGAGAAGATAAGAATTAATGGAAGAGACATAGAAGACAAAGTAATAAGAAAAGATAAAGATATCTAAATTAACGAAAAAGGGCAAAAATAAAAGAAGGGGAGTTCAACGAAAGATAGACAGGACAGTGATAATTAAGGAAAAAACTAATTAAAGAACAATAAATAAATAATAAGAATAAATAACAAACATTAAAAATTTATTTAATTTAATAATTTTAAGTTATAATTGTAATTAGGCGCCGTGAAAAAAATACTATATTTTACCAAGAGTAAATGAAAATAACAATTCTAAAGTAATTAAAGACAAAATATATTAGGAATTTGTTTACAATTTCACCGATCTTCCCCCAAAATAAAATTATCGTTTGAATTGTGTATAAGTACGATTTGGTGACTTTCATTATTTAAAGTTGTCGGCAACGCGCTTGTTTTGGTGACGTAAACTTTGTAACTCTAAATAAAGGCTGATTAAAATGGCTGACTTAATGAACGACTAAGGTTTATTTATGTGTTTATTAATAATATTTTAAGTGGAAATGGATAAAAGTTAATTGCGAACGATCATCTATATTTTCGATTACTCGTTGACCGTTAATCCGGCGTGATTTTCCTTCGATTTTCGCCAAACCAGACGAAGCGTTGGTAAGCTAATGTTTTCATATTAATTCGCGTTTTTATCCTTAATTACAACTTTATGTTGTACTTTTATTTACGCGTCCACGTTCGTTCGGACACTAGCGCACGTATTTGATTGTTAATTACTTGAGAAGAATAATTTATGTTTTATAGGTGAGGCTTTCGGTCTTAGGTTACGATATGGTGTTGAGTTCGATGTTTGAGAGAAAGTTGATATGTAATGGTTGCTGGTTTCAATTACCACAGTAAAAATGGTTACTTGTTGCTCGTATTACGATGCATTTAAATGTTCGCAGTCGGAACAGGAATTTCGTTATTTCGGTTGTATACTTGTCTCGATTAATGTTAAACGTATTTCTTTTCTAATGTGGCTCCCTTAACTGGCGCTGATAATTCGCCGGTTTTGTTCATGAACTTCGTTTACATCCCAAACTTTGTTTGTGGGTTAGGTTACGTAAGTTTTCATTTAACGAGTTGACTGATGCTAAGACTTATTCCATTGATGGTTTGTACTCTGACACTGACACCTCAGTGTTTTGGTTCTTCAGTTTGTTTTTTAGTTCGTTTGACACACACGCATACAGGATGGTTTCTTATACGTTTCTTTATTACATATCTTATATAGAATGACACGGGATGACAGGAGAAAGGTAAAATCAAGCAAAAACAAGTTTTTAGGACAATTTTCAATATCATATTATTTTATACGCATGAGAAGTTAGCAATAACTTTCAGCAATTCCAGCCCTACAACATTAAGTTGCATTACAAGTCAGCAAGTTGTTTTCAACGTTTTATGGCCTATTTTCTCAGTTCTCTTGTTGCATTCAAATCTGCATTAAGTTGTACTTTTTTATTTTGTAATTAAATATATAAATCAAAAACAATATTGCCAACACATATACCAGCATTTTTTTTTCAAAATTTTGAGAAAGATGTATATAAAAATTTTAATGCAATAAATTCTAAATTGATTAACAAAAATTGGGATGTGCATATCTCTAGTTTGTTTTAAATAAATAAATATTAAAATTAATAAACACTTATAATTATATCAATAGAAATATTTTACTTAATGAAAATGACTGGTGAGTAGAGATCTGTATCTTTTAGGCTAGTTTTTTTGTATTTTTTTTTTTTTTTATTATGTATTTCTTTTTTGTGGGCCGTTTTAGGTTTACCCTGTGGCCCTATTTTGTATTTATTGTAACTTGTTTAATTATTATTCTTTAAATAAACAAATAAAAAAAATAAAGGAAATGAAATTTCCTGCTCATATTCACACAGTTTTGACGAAGATGTCAATAAAACTTTACCTTTTTTTTTAATGCAATGTATTCTACAATAAATTCTTAACAAATTAACACAAAATTGGGATGTGCATGTCTCTAGTTTATTTTTAAATAAATAAACAATGAAAAAATTACATTTCCCTAACATACACATGTACTATTTTCAAAATTTGACAAATTGTTAATTTTTTTTAATGCAATGTATTCTACACTAAATTTTATATCGATTAACAAAAAATGGGATGTGCATATCTCTAGTTTATTTTAAATAAATAAACAATAAAGGAAACGAAATTTCGCTAACATATTCACGCAGTTTTTTTAATTTTGACAAACATGTCGATAAAAATTTTTTAATGCAATGTATTCTACAATAAATTCAAAAGTTTTTAACAAAAATTGGGATGTGCATGTCTCTAGTTTATTTTTAAAACAATAAACAATGAAGGAAACGAAATTTCGTTAACCTATTCACGCAGTTTTTTAAAATTTTGACAAACGTGTCAATAAACATTTTTTTTAATGCAATATATTCTAGAATAAGTTCTAAACTGATTAATAAAAAATTGGGATGTGCATATCTCTAGTTTATTTTAAATACATAAACAATAAAGGAAATGAAATTTCGTACTCATATTAACACAGTTTTGTCAAATTTTGACGAAGATGTCAATAAAATTATACAACTTTTTTTAATGCAATGTGTTCTACAATAAATTCTAAACTAATTAACACAAAATTGTAATGTGCATGTCTCTACTTTATTTTTAAATAAATAACAATAAAGGAAAGAAATTTGATGCTCATATTCACGCGGTTTTGTCAAATTTTGACGAAGATGTCAATAAAATTTACCATTTTTTTAATGCAATGTGTTTTACAATAAATTCTAAACTAATAAACAAAGAAATGGGATGTGCATATCTCTACTGTATTTTTAAACAAATAAACAATAAAGGAAATGAAATTTCATGCTCATATTTACGCAGTTTTGTCCAATTTTGACAAAGATCTCATTCAAAAATTTACAACTTGTTTTAACATAATGTATTCTACAATAAAGTCTAAACTGATTAACAAAATAATGGGGATGTAGATATTTCTAGTTTATTTTTAAATAAATAAACAATGAAAAAAATGACATTTCCCGCACATACACATGTAGTTTTTTTAAAGTTTGACAAACATGTCTAAAAATTTTCAATTTCTTTTAATACAATGTATTCTACAATAAGTTCTAAACTAATTAACAAACAATGGGGATGTGCATATCTCTAGTTTATTTTGAAATAAATAAAGAATAAGGGAAACGAAATTTCGTATCATATTCGCGTAGTTTTTTAAAATTTTGACAAACATTTCCATACAAATTTTCAATTTTTTTAATGCAATGTATTCTACAATAAATTCTAAATTGATTAACAAAATATTGGGATGTGCATATCTCTAGTTTATTTTTAAATAAATAAACAATAAAGGAAACGAAATTTCGCTAACATATTTACAGAGTTTTTTAAATTTTGACAAACATTTCCATACAAATTTTCAATTTTTTTTAATGCAATGTATTCTACAAAAATTCTAATGTTTTTAACAAAAAATTGGGATGTGCTTATCTCTAGTTTATTTTTAAAATAACAAACAATGAAGGAACGAAATTTCGCCAATATATGACACAGTTTTTTAAAATTTTGGCAAATATGTCGATAAAAATTTTTTTAATGCAATGTATTCTACAATAAATTCAAAAGTTTTTAACAAAAAATTGGGATGTGCATGTCTCTAGTTTATTTTTAAAACAATAAACAATGAAGGAAACGAAATTTCGTTAACATATTCACGCAGTTTTTTAAAATTTTGACAAACGTGTCAATAAACATTTTTTTTAATGCAATGTATTCTACAATAAATTCTAAACTGATTAATAAAAAATTGGGATGTGCATATCTCTAGTTTATTTTTAAATAAATAAACAATAAAGGAAATGAAATTTCGTACTCATATTAACACAGTTTTTTCAAATTTTGACAAAGATGTCAATAAAATTATACAACTTTTTTAATGCAATGTATTCTACAATAAATTCTAAATTAATTAACACAAAATTGGAATGTGCATATCTCTAGTTTATTTTTAAATAAATAACAATAAAGGAAATGAAATTTGATGCTCATATTCACGCGGTTTTGTCAAATTTTGACGAAGATGTCAATAAAAATTTACCATTCTTTTAATGCAATGTATTCTACAATAAATTCTTAACAAATTAACACAAAATTGTAATGTGCATGACTCTAGTTTATTTTTAAATAAATAAACAATAAAGGAAATGAAATTTCGTACTAATATTTCGTACTCATATTAACGCAGTTTTGTAAAATTTTGACGAAGATGTCAATAAAAATTACAACTTTTATTAATGCAATGTGTTTTACAATAAATTCTAAACTAATTAACAAACAAATGGGATGTGCATATCTCTACTGTATTTTTAAACAAATAAACAATAAAGGAAATGAAATGTCATGCTCATATTCACGCAGTTTTGTCAAATTTTGACGAAGATGTCAATAAAAATTTACCATTTTTTTAATGCAATGTATTCTACAATAAATTCTAAATTGATTAACAAAAATTGGGATGTGCATATCTCTAGTTTATTTTTAAATAAATAAACAATAAAGGAAACGAAATTTCGCTAACATATTTACAGAGTTTTTTTAAATTTTGACAAACATTTCCATACAAATTTTCAATTTTTTTTAATGCAATGTATTCTACAATAAATTCTAATGTTTTTAACAAAAAATTGGGATGTGCTTATCTCTAGTTTATTTTTAAAATAACAAACAATGAAGGAACGAAATTTCGCCAATATATGACACAGTTTTTTAAAATTTTGGCAAATATGTCGATATAAATTTTCATTAATGCAATGTGTTCTACAATAAATTGTAAATTTATTAAAAAATATGGGATGTGCATATCTTTAAAAGGAACCAAATTTCGCTAACATATTCACGCAGTTTTTTTAAATTTTAGCTAACATTTTCATACAAATTTTCAATTTTTTTTTAATGCAATGTATTCTACAATAAATTCTAAAATTTTTAACAAAAAATTGGGATGTCCATATCTCTAGTTTATTTTTAAATAAATAATACAGAAAATGAAATTTCGCGCACATATTAACGCAGTCTTTTCAAATTTTGGCAAAGATGTCAAATAAAAATTTACAACTTTTTTTAATGTAATGTATTCTACAATAAATTCTAAACTGATTAACAAAAAATTGGAATGTGCATAACTCTAGTTTATTTTTAAATAAATAATGAAAAAAAAGACATTTCGCGCACATACACATATGGTTTTTTCAAAATTTGACAAACATGTCGATAAAAACTTTCAATTCTTTTAATGCAATGTATTCTACAATAAGTTCTAAATTGATTAACATATCTCTAGTTTTTTTTTAAATAAATAAACAATGAAAAAAATTACATTTCCCGCTTATACACATGTAGTTTTTTAAAATTTTGACAAACGTCTCGATCAAAATTTTTAATTTTTTTTAATGCAATGTATTCTACAATCAATTGTAAATTGATTAACAAAAAATTGGGATGTGTATATCTCTAGTTTATTTTTAAATAAATAAACAATACAGAAAACGAAATTTGCGCGCACATATTCACGCAGTTTTTTTCAAATTTTGACAAATATGTCCATAAAATTTTGCAAAAATTTTTTAAAAATGCAATGTATTCTACAATAAATTTTAAGTTTATTAACAAAAAATGGGATGTGCATATCCTTTAGTTTATTTTTAAATAAATAAACAACAAAGGAAACAAAATTTCGCTAACATATTCACGCAGTTTTTTTTTTAATTTTGACACAACATTTCCATACAAATTTTCAATTTTTTTAATGTAATGTATTCTACAATAAATTCTAAGATTTTTAACAAAAATTGGGATGTGCATATCTCTAGTTTATTTTTAAATAAATAAACAATGAAGGAACGAAATTTCGCTAACATATTCACACAGTTTTTTCAAAATTTTGACAAAGATCTCGATAAAAATTTTCAATTTTTTTAATGCAATGTATTCTACAATAAATTCTAAATTTATTAACAAAAAATGGAATGTGCTTATTCTTAGTTTATTATTAAGTAAATAAACAACAAAGAAAACAAAATTTCGCTAACATATTCACGCAGTTTTTTTAAATTTTGACAACATTTCCATACAAATTTTAAATTTTTTTTAATGCAGTGTATTCTACAATCAATTTTAAATTAATTAACAAAAATTGGGATGTGCATATCTCTAGTTTATTTTTAAATAAATTAACAATATAGAAAACGAAATTTGGCGCACATATTCACGAAGTTTTTTCAAATTTTGACAAAGATGCCGATAAAAATTTACAACTTTTTTTAATGAATGTATTCTACAATAAATTCTAAACTGATTAACAAAAATTGAGATGTGCATATCTCTACTTTATTTTTAAATAAATAAACAATAAAGGAAACAAAATTTCGCGCACATATTCACGCAGTTTTTTCAAATTTTGACAAAGATGTCGATAAAATTTTCAATTTTTTAATGTATTCTACAATAAATTCTAAAGTGATTAACAAAAAATTGGGATGTGCATATCTCTAGTTTATTTTTAAATAAATAAACAATACAAAAACGACATTGCGCGCACATATACACGCAGTTTTTTTAAATTTTGACAAAGATGTCGATAAAAATTTTAAATTTTTTTTAATGCAATGTATTCTACAATAAATTTTAATGTGATTAACAAAAAATTGGGATGTGCATATCTCTAGTTTATTTTTAAATAAATAAACAATACAGAAAACGAAATTGCGCGCACATATTCACGCAGTTTTTTTAAATTTTGACAAAGATGTCGATAAAATTTACAATTTTTTTAATGCAATGTATTCTACAATAAATTCTAAGGTGATTAACAAAAAATTGGGATGTGCATATCTCTAGTTTATTTTTAAATAAATAAACAATACAGAAAACGACATTGCGCGCACATATACCCGCAGTTTTTTCAAATTTTGACAAAGATGTCGATAAAAATTTTCAATTTTTTTAATGCAATGTATTCTACAATAAATTCTAAAGTGATTAACAAAAATTGGGATGTGCATATCTCTAGTTTATTTTTAAATAAATAAACAATACAGAAAACGAAATTGCGCGCACATATTCACGCAGTTTTTTCAAATTTTGACAAAGATGTCGATAAAAATTTTCAATTTTTTTAATGCAATGTATTCTACAATAAATTCTAAAGTGATTAACAAAAATTGGGATGTGCATATCTCTAGTTTATTTTTAAATAAATAAACAATACAGAAAACGAAATTGCGCGCACATATTCACGCAGTTTTTTCAAATTTTGACAAAGATGTCGATAAAATTTTCAATTTTTTTAATGCAATGTATTCTACAATAAATTCTAAACTGATTAACAAAAATTGGGATGTGCATATCTCTAGTTTATTTTAAATAAATAAACAATAAAGAAAACAACATTGCGCGCACATATACACGCAGTTTTTTCAAATTTTGACAAAGATGTCGATAAAAATTTTCAATTTTTTTAATGCAATGTATTCTACAATAAATTTTAAACTGATTAACAAAAAATTGGGACGTGCATACCTCTAGTTTATTTTTAAATAAATAAACAATACAGAAAACGACATTGCGCGCACATATACACGCAGTTTTTTTTAAATTTTGACAAAGATGTCGATAAAAATTTTCAATTTTTTTAATGCAATGTATTCTACAATAAATTCTAAGGTGATTAACAAAAAATTGGGATGTGCATATCTCTAGTTTATTTTTAAATAAATAAACAATACAGAAAACGAAATTGCGCGCACATATACACGCAGTTTTTTTCAAATTTTGACAAAGATGTCGATAAAATTTTCAATTTTTTTAATACAATATATTCTACAATAAATTCTAAACCGATTAACAAAAAATTGGGATGTGCATATCTCTAGTTTATTTTTAAATAAATAAACAATACAGAAAACGAAATTGCGCGCACATATTCACGCAGTTTTTTTCAAATTTTGACAAAGATGTCGATAAAAATTTTAATTTTTTTAATGCAATGTATTCTACAATAAATTCTAAATTGATTAACAAAAATTGGGATGTGCATATCTCTAGTTTATTTTTAAATAAATAAACAATACAGAAGAACGAAATTTCGCGCACATATACACGCAGTTTTTTCAAATTTTGACAAAGATGTCGATAAAAATTTTCAATTTTTTTAATGCAATGTATTCTACAATAAATTTTAAATTGATTAACAAAAAATTGGGATGTGCATATCTCTAGTTTATTTTTAAATAAATAAACAATACAGAAAACGAAATTGCGCGCACATATTCACGCAGTTTTTTCAAATTTTGACAAAGATGTCGATAAAAATTTACAATTTTTTTAATGCAATGTATTCTACAATAAATTCTAAACTGATTAACAAAAAATTGGAATGTGCATATCTCTAGTTTATTTTTAAATAAATAAACAATAAAGAAAACAAATTGCGCGCATATACACGCAGTTTTTCAAAATTTGACAAAATGTCGATAAAATTTACAATTTTTTAATGCAATGTATTCTACAATAAATTCTAAACCGATTAACAAAAAATTGGGATGTGCATATCTCTAGTTTATTTTTAAATAAATAAACAATCCAGAAAACGACATTTCGCGCACATATTACATGCAGTTTTTTAAATTTTGACAAACATGTCGATAAAAATTTTTAATTTTTTTAATGCAATGTATTCTACAATAAATTTTAAACTGATTAACAAAAAATTGGGATGTGCATATCTCTAGTTTATTTTTAAATAAATAAACAATACAGAAAACGAAATTTCGCGCACATATTCACGCAGTTTTTTTAAATTTTGACAAACATGTCGATAAAAATTTACAATTTTTTTTAATGCAATGTATTCTACAATAAATTCTAAACTGATTAACAAAAAATTGGGATGTGCATATCTCTAGTTTATTTTTAAATAAATAAACAATAAAGGAAACGAAATTTCGCGCACATATTCACGCAGTTTTTTCAAATTTTGACAAAGATGTCGATAAAAATTTTCAATTTTTTTAATGCAATGTATTCTACAATAAATTCTAAATGTTTTAACAAAAATTGGGATGTGCATATCTCTAGTTTATTTTTAAATAAATAAACAATGAAGGAACGAAATTTCGCCAATATATCACACAGTTTTTTAAAATTTTGACAAATATGTCGATAAAAATTTTCAATTTTTTAATGCAATGTATTCTACAATAAATTCTAAATTTATTAACAAAAATTGGGATGTGCATATCTCTAGTTTATTTTTAAATAAATAAACAATAAAGAAAACAAAATTTGCTAACATATATCACGCAGTTTTTTCAAAATTTTGACAAATTATACAAATTTTAAATTTTTTTAATGCAATGTATTCTACAATAAATTCTAAACTGATTAACAAAAATTGGGATGTGCATACTCTAGTTTATTTTTAAATAAATAAACATATAAAGGAAACGAAATTTCGCGACTATATTAACACAGTTTTCAAAAAATTGAAAATATATTCAAAAAAAAATTCAAAACAAATAAATGAAAAGAATTTAATATATTTTTTTAAATTTTTTAAAAAATTTCAATAAAAATTTAAATTTTAAAAACAATTATTCAAAAAAAAATTTAAAAAAAAAAAAAAAATGAATGAATATTTCTAGTTTTTTAAATAGAATTATAAACGTTTTTTAAAATTAAAAAATTTTAATAAAATTTAAAAATTTTTTTAATAAAATTTTTTAAAAAAAAAATTAAAAAAAATAAGAAATAAAAAAAAATTTTTAAATTTAAAAAAATTATTCAAAAAAAAATTCAAAATTTACAAAAAAAAACAAAACATAAATATCTTTGACACACACTTTCAATTTCCCCAAACTTTTCCACACAAATTTCCAATTTTCCAACCCAACCCACCCCACAAAAAACCCCAAACCCCCAAAAAAAAAAAAAAACACACACACCCCCAACCCACCAAAAAAAAAAAAAAAAAAAAAATTTATTTGTGTATTCTACAATAAATTCTAAATTGATTAACAAAAATGGGATGTGTATATCTCTAGTTTATTTTAAAAAAATAAACAATGAAAAAATAAATTTCTCGCTATACACTGTAGTTTTTAAAATTTGACAAACATGTCGATAAAAAATTTCAATTTTTAAATAAAATACAATGTAATCTACAAAAAATTTAAAATTGATTAACAAAAAATGGGTATGTATATCTCTAGTTTATTTTTAAATAAATAAACAATAAGAAAAGAAATTGCGCAACATTTCGAAGTCAAATGACAACATATAAAATTTTTAAAAATTTTTAGAAAAAAAGTTTTAATAAATTTTTTTTATTAACAAAAATGGATGTGCATATCTTTAGTTTTTTTTAAATAAAAACAACAAAGGAAACAAAATTTCGCTAACATATTCACGCAGTTTTTTTTTTTAATTTTGACACAACATTTCCATACAAATTTTCAATTTTTTTTAATGTAATGTATTCTACAATAAATTCTAAGATTTTTAACAAAAAATTGGGATGTGCATATATCTAACTTATTTTTAAAATAATAAACAATGAAGGAACGAAATTTCGCTAACATATTCACACGTTTTTCAAATTTTGACAAAATTTCCATAAAAATTTACAATTTTTTTAATGCAATGTTTTCTACAATAAATTGTAATACATTTCATTAACAAAAAATGGAAAATGTGCTATTCTAAGTTTATTTTAAAATAAATAAACAATGAAGGAAACAAAATTTCGCTAACATATTCACACAGTTTTTAAAATTTTGACAACTATTTCTCATAAAATTTTAAATTTTTTATGCATGTATTCTACAATCAATTCTAAATTGATTAACAAAAAATTGGGATGTGCATATCTCTAGTTTATTTTAAATAAATTAACAATATAGAAAACGAAATTTGGTGCACATATTCACGAAGTTTTTCAAATTTTGACAAAGATGCCAATAAAATTTACTACTTTTTTAATGAATGTATTCTACAATAAATTCTAAACTGATTAACAATTGAGATAGTACTTGATTTTTTTTAAATAATGAGGTTAAATTTACATTTTTTGAAAGCAGTATTTTACTAAATTAACGATGTATTAAAAAAAAAAATTTTTAAATTTTATTTATTTTTTTTTTTGTATTTAAATCAATTTTTAAATTGATTAACAAAAATTGGGATGTGTGATATCTCTAGTTTATTTTGAAATAAATCAACAATAAAGAAAACGAAATTTGGCGCACATATTCACGAAGTTTTTTCAAATTTTGACAAAGATGCCAATAAAATTTACTACTTTTTTAATGCAATGTATTCAACAATAAATTCTAAACTGATTAACAAAAATTGGGATGTGCATATCTTTAGGTTATTTTTAAATAAATAAACAATACAGGAAATGAAATTGCGTGCACATATTCACGCAGTTTGTCAAAATTTGACGAAGATTTCAATAAAAATTTACAAGTTTTTTTAATGTAATGTATTCTACAATAAATTCTAAACTGTTTAACAACAAATTGGGATGTATTGTTTTTTTTTTTTTTTTTTTTTTTTTTTTTTTTTTTTTTTTTTTTAATTTTTTTATTTTTATATCTAGTTTGTTTTTTAAATAAATAAATAATAAAGGAAACGAAATTACGATAAAAATTTCAATTTTTGACAATCATTTCAGAATTTATTGTGGAATACATTGCATTAAAAAGTCAAAATTTATTATTATTAATTAATTATTAATCAAAATAGAAATTACAACAGAAATATTTTAGTATATTACACAAGGTGCTCAAAATGTGGCTCATTTACTTCCTGATAAAATGAAGGCATGTATGTGTTTGCAATATTCTTGTTGTTTTATTTTAACAACCAATTAAAGAACTACAATTTCCTGTACAGAGTGTCCTATTTTCAATGTAATTGGGGTTTCAGGTATTTCACGAACTGATAGGGAAAAACCGTGGTCGGGACCCTTGGCCCGATATATAAGAAACAACTGCGTGAAGTGTTAAAAACCTAGCAACGAATGCGCGCAGTAAACACAAGTTCATAGGTGACTTTGATCAAGAGGTGTTTTTCAAAAAATCGTTTATAATTTTTATATTTACCGAGATAAATATATGAAACCATATATTTTCAGAAAGCTAAAAAAATCTCGAATCAATGAAGTCGGTTTCCATTTAAAAATGCATGTTTGGTCTGTAACTCGAAAACGAATTTAGAGTACGCCATTGGATTGCATATAAAAAAAATTCACAAACAAAAAAGTTATGAATCTTTAAAGAAACCGGCAAAAAACGCAAAACACTCTGTATCTCCCATACGATTCTAGATATCGAAGTGCTGTTTAGACTATTGAATTTGTCTCAAAAATCGTGCCAAGGGTCCGGACTACGGTTTTCCCCTATCAATTCGCAAAATACCTGAAACCCCCAATTACATCGAAAATAGGACACTCTGTACATTCTAATGCAACAAGAGATCTGAGAAAATATGTCATAAACTGTGAAAACAGCTCGCTCACTTGTAATGCAACTTAATGTAGTAAGGCTGGAATCTATTGCTGACAGTTATTACTAACTTCTCATTTGTTCTCTTTCTCCAGTCCGAACTTCCATTTCTCCTGTATCTTCTCTAGTCCTTCCCATTCCTTTCCCTGATTATTCCTCTCTCCATATTTCTAGTTTCTTCGTTTTCTTTAGTCGCAGCTCTGGGTAATTCATTCCCACACAATCTGCACCCCCTCTATTTATCAATGACCCAGTACTTATTCTCTCTTTGTTTTCTGTTCTAAATCTGGTTATCATTATTTTTTTTTCTTTCAGACCTTTTCCCTCTGTTATGTACCTTGTCACTCTTTCCGTTATTAATTGTCTATATATTTCTTCTACGTTTCTTCCTTTTTTTACTTACTGTACTGTCCTACATTTGTGTATCTTATCTTTTCTATTATTTCGTTTTCGATACGTCTTTCTTGCTCTCTTTATCTCTTATCTCGCATTCCAACTTTCTTCTTGCTTTTTCTTCTCTGTATTCCATCCTTTCTTCATATCTCAACGTTCTCTTTCTTGTTTCTATCCGTACTTTTTTAGTTTCAATTCTTCTACTATATAATCCGGTGTCTTTTTCTCCAATCCTAACGTCCACTTCCAAATTTCTTCTTCATCGTCTTTACTCATATCGCTCTAGTCCTTCCATTCTTTCCATTCCCTCTACTCCATATATCATATATAATTTGTTTATGTTCTCAAACGTTTTATCTACACAATTTCACAGTAAAACGTGTGATATTTATTTAGATAACGGTATCAAACACAATAATTACACAGTAGTGGCTATGTAGTAAAAGTTGTTTTAAATTAAATTTTCTACAGCTTTTGATTGAATCCTAATAGTATCCACCACTCTGTTTTCTCGAGTCGTAGATGTAGCGCCAGGCACCCTTCTTTCAGGTATTCTATGTTTTCCCCTCGGTTTTCCCATTAATCACCTCTAATTTTTCTTTGTCTTTTTTTTTCTCCTTTCCATATTTTTTTAGTTTTGTATGTAACCATTTTTCTATCCTCGCCTCTTCTTTATCCATCTTCTTTCTTCTCCATTCATCCACATTTTCTTATATCGAATTTTTACTCTCATTCTTTCTTTCTTAATTTAATCTGCATCAAAGTTGTGTATATTGTTAACGCGTTCTAGAACTCCGTATTCTGAACTTTCGATGATCTTCTAGAATATTATCTTACAAATAAAAGCGTCATAATGTATTTATGAAATAATCCGTCCGATTTTGTGAAACTTTGTACATGAACCTTATTTATAATTCCACAGATCTAATTAGATTTAATTATACACATTTTTGTTACTTTTTTGATCCGATAAGTAATTTACTGAGATATAACAATCACATGACAATAATTGTTGTAACAATATCTCCACCAATATCAATTTTACCAAAAAAGTCAAGGGAGAAAAGCTGTTAGAAATTCTATTGTCTATAGCTTTTGTTTGAACCATTTTTTTTCTAAATTTCAATTATCGATGCGATGTGGAGTTCTGCAGTAAACGCTTGTTTTTGTTCTTTTGTTTATTTTTTCTCATTTTTCTTTACTCATCTTCTTTCGTCTCCATCCATCCACATTTTCTTATATCAATTTTTCATTGTCATTCCCTCTCTCTTCATTTTATAATCAAAAATTGTGTGCAATTAAATTACCAACAACCTTTACTTGAATAAAAAAATTTTAGAAACAGTGCCCTGTATGATTTTGGTACTTTTTGCTTTTTCTTTAATTTTTCCCTAATTTTATTTTTTTTTTGTTTTTTACCTTTTCTTTCTGCGTTAAACAATTTATCAGTTTTTTTTTTTGCTTTTTATTCAATTAGAAGTTTATTTTTTCTTTTATTACATACTAGTTGAGCCGAGCCCTAGGGAGCCTCACGAACGAAGTAAATAAGCAAGTTGTGGTCAAATTACGGCTCAATTTGTTTGAAATTTTTTGACTATTTTTAACATTTTTTTTAACCTCGAAGATGCCCTCGTACAAAAAAAATCTAAATCGAAAAATAAAGACACATCTTTCGTAAACTGGAAACGAAAATATCTGGAGCCGTTTTAATGCGAGACGAATTTGAAAAAATTGATGATCAATTTTTGAACTGCGATCTTTAATTTTTTTCTTGAATCTGGTTGGTTGTTTTTGAAATTTCTTTATTTTTAGCATGTTTTAGGTGAACAATAAATTCATTTTTGAGTTTCGACTTTTCCCGAATTTGAATTTTGAACAAAAAAATTAATCGATCTACACACACCTTGCGTTAGATACCACCCCACATAAAATCTGTTATATGCAAATTTATTCAATGATATCTATATCTGTGGAGATATCGATATCTATTTTAGTAAAGCACATTTTACGAGTAAAAGTTACCCTTTTATTTCACTTCTTGACTTCAAATTACTAAAATAATTAACCCCGCTTTTTTTTGTTCTAGTTACATGATCACGATGGAATCACTTCCCGAGAAAGTGGTTGACCATAATCACGAAGTATCGAAAGACAAACTCACAATCGAACCGGACGATATCCGCGATGAAACAAAAAAAATCGAGGACGAAAAAGCGGAGCCATGCGATCCAGTTGACGCGATAGAACCTAAAAAAGATGTAACTGACGGAAAGAATCCCGAAAACGAAGTGGAGTCAGAGGTAGTACTTGAAAGTACACCACCGGTAGAGGACGAAACGGTTATCGAGGCGCCAGTTAACGTAGAAAATGACGTTCAACCGGTCCAAGAACCAGTCGAAGAAAAGATGGTCGAAGAAGTTGTAAATTTATCTGACTGCACCGATCAAAGTATCGTTTTATCTCTGGAAGAATCGCACGATGGTCAACCTGAGACGAACGAAAACTTAGAGAACACGAACGAAGAAGTTTCCGACGCGGTCGTAAGTGAAAGTTCTGAGCCAGTAGAAAAACCCAACATTGTGATAGAAGAACCCGATACTGCCGAACCTCCGGCTTTGGAAGCGATCGCCGACGAAGTGGCTGCTATAAACGGCATGCCCGTGTTACGTAAGGAAGTCATTAACGAGGAAGGTACGGAAGAAATCGATGAAAGTAGCTTACTCCACCCCGTTGCCGTTTATCTATCAAATTCGGTTAACGAATCGGAAGCTATCGAAGTAGTAGAAGAAGACAGTACTGGTGAAGAAGCTACGAAAGAAGAAGGACCCAAAGAAATTGTAATACCGCCTCATATACTGGGGCGTAGCCTCGATCGTCCAATGTCAGAAGAATACGTACGTAATGGAAAAGTGAGGAAACCACGCCTCGGAGTTAAAATACCAAACAGAAACTTGACAAGTCAAATCGTGTCTCAGAAGGACATTCAGGAAGAAGTTATGGAACGTTCGCGGCTAAGAAATGCTACTGCGGACGATCCAACCGGAGGAGACGTGTTCTTTGCAAAAAGTTAACTCAAAGATTGGCAAAGAAACTGAGCGAAAAGTCTTCATCGAAATCGGTTCCCACCACCAGCAGCTCTCAAGAAGTAAAACCATTTTTGAATATGACCGACAAGATAACGAACAACTCTGACCTAATCGCACTTCTGGAAGGCGACGACGACATCGACTGGACTCCGACCGATTCGTCGAAGAAACTCGAAAAGAAAAAAAACACGCCCGATTGGGAACGCGAGACCGCATTAAAACAATTACGCGAACTACCGAAACACGGCAAATACAAAATGCCGCCGGGCTCAAAAACTTTGACACCACCATCCACCACCAGTAGTAAAATTACAGAAAACAAAGCGCCAGAATCCTCGGAAGAATCGGCAGTCGATGATAACGCCGAGCCTAAATTTTCGATGGGAGTCGTTACCAAAACCTACACCAGAAAGCGAAAGTCGTCTAACGACATCAAAATCATAGCATCGTCCGTGCTGCAAGCGCAAAAGAAGCTCCACGGTGACAAGGACAAACCACCGTCCACGACCTCTACGCCTCACACTCCCCAAACGCCATCAAAACAATCTCCGCAAAAGGTGTCCGAAAATTCGAGGTCTTCTACGCCCAAAGTGTATAAATCAAAATCGGTGTCCGACAAAAAGGAAATGCCGACTCTTAAGAAGGAATTGCCGATCGTCAATCAGCACAAACCATCTACGCCGAAAGTACAAAAATCTAAAGACGAAGTACATTCTCAAATTCCTCCCGAGAAGGCGCATCCACACGTTCTCATTTCGAAATCTATGACACCGACGCCTAAGAAGACTCCGGAGGTGAACGTCGCGGTGCAACTATCGCCGAACACTTACATCAGCAAGAGCTCGCGGATTGTGAAAAGGAAGAAGATTTGGGATCCGGACGAGGATCACACACCGAAGTACTCGAGACCGGTCGTCCTAAAATCACCTAAGTTAAATGAGACCGTCGAAAAAGTATCACCCGAGAAGAAAATCGATGAAAAACCGGCCGTACTCAAACCTAATAACGAACGGGCGGCACCTAAGAAACCCACGTTGAAAAAATTGATCATGAAGAAGAAGAAACCGAAGAAGTTAAGTGAAGTCGACAAGTTGCTCATGGACGAGGGCGCAGTTAATTTGTTGTATTCGATCAAGAACACCGAAGAATTGCAAAATGTAACCAAAAAGAAGTCGAAGAGTACGATATCGCTGGATCGCGCACAGCGAGAGCTGTTAAATAAAACCAATGAAATTAAAAACGATTTGCAGATAAATAGCACGAAAGATTCTCCGATATCGTTGAGGAAGAAAGAGAGCGGTACTATTAAAATTTCGTCTTCGAAAGATGTGGCTGCGGTTATTTTGCAAAGAAAAAATCGACCGGCTCTACTCGCAGTCCTCCCGCGTCTCCCGCGTTTTACAATCAACACGCGGAAGCTTCGAGGATTATAAGAAGAC